>PVIC010000678.1:0-79621 GCA_004025085.1 Thryonomys swinderianus | reverse complement strand
AGAACAGTAGGGGTCAGTGAGGTGCAGAGAATAAATGACAAGCCTCTCCCTCTCCCTCTCCCTCTCCCTCTCCCTCTCTTTCTCTCTCCTTTTGGGGTAGTGTGGATTAAACCCAAGGCTGCTGTACCACTGAGTTGTATCTCTAGTTCCATAGTTTCTATATTTCGTTTTGAGACAAAGTCTCGCTCACTAAGTTACCCAGTCTGGCATGGAACTTGTGATCCTCTTGCCTCAGCCTACGAGTGATTGAGATTCCAGGTGGGCACCACTACACCTGGCATGGAATCTCTGTCAATTCTCCATATCCCTGCAAGCATGGTACTCTGACAGCGTTAATGGTGCTCAGGTCAGAAATGACACCTTGACAGGGGCCTGTATTTTATGTGGACTTAGCCAAAGGTCAAGTTTAAAGCATCCAGAGAAGATCATAAAGCATCTGATGGTGGGTTTTGTAAATGATCCATTCGAGGTTCATGAAGGGACAAGTATGGCCTGAACTGGAGTCATAGATAACTTCAGGTGCTGATATGTGCCTTCTTCCTCCAGTCTCGCAGTCACCCATGTGCTTAGCTGCATATTTCCCACATGCCAAATGCTGTGACAGGTACGTGGGATAAATACTGACACACATCACTGGCCGTGTGTTCTAGGAGCTTGCGGTTGGCCTGTGGGTGACTGTAGGTGCTGGGGAACGATGAACTGGTTTGCTTGATCGTTCTGTCCTCTTTGGACACAAAATGTAGCTTTTTGTGTGTTTAGCACATTGCAAACATTGCATAAGTGTGTTTAAAAGTGTGTGAAACTTTTAAAATAAAATTTTATAAGGAAAGTGATATACATCGTTTAAATGCTACAGACATTGGTCAAACAAAACCTTTCCCTTTTCCATCCTCCCCCCCAAATCTCAATCTTGACAATTACCGTGAATTCTGAAGTGTCTTTCCAGGAACTTGCAAAGAACGCAGTCAGAAGCGAGTACTTGCTTAGGTTAATAGCTCTTTCACATAGCTCATGATTGTTCTATGGCTTGCTTTCTCCTCTCCATTTTATATTGTGGATACTGGCACATACCAGCATATACATTTAGATTATTGTACGTGTATTTGTGCATAGCAATGTACTTCACTTGCTTTTACTACCTACTTAGGATTTATTTTTGGGATATCACAAGTCAACTCCTTCTTTGATGGAATTTGAGTTAGTTTTCATTTCTTTCTATTAAAAGCAGCACTGCTGTCAACATCTGCTTGATCCCTGAAAAGCAACCTGAGGACTCTTTTCCAGGAATGGAATTTCTGTGTGCATGAATATGCGTATTTGAAGTTTTGCCAGATACTGTCAAAGTCTCTAAAAATGTTGTATCGCTTCATGTCATCACTGTTAATGTTTGAGAATATCTGTTACTCCAAGGCATTGACAATCCTACCATGTTATATACTTATACATGAATATTTCTACTTGAGAATCTAATTTCATGGAATCAGCATATTACTTTATTATTTTGCCTTCACTAAGTTGTGAATATATCAAAGAGTTCTATTGATCCATAAAATACAAACATCCAGCTTGAATCTAGAAATAAGGAAAATTACAAAACATCTCATTAACTTTTTTTTTTTTGAGACAGGGTCTCGCTTTGTAGTTCAGGCTGGCTCTGAGCTCACCATGTAGCCCAGGCAAGCCTGGAGCTCAGCAATCCTCCTGTCTCTGCCTCCCAAGTGCTGGGATTACAGGTGTGAGCCACCACGCCCGGCCATCTCATTAACTTTTAAATGTGATCAAGGTTTTTTTTTTTAAATTTGTCAAATTGATTCCTTACTATTGAGGAAATGAATGTACATCATTTATTGCGATTATAACGCTAGTTATACATTGTCAAGCTTTTAACATTGGAAATTTTGAACAGTTTATTCAATCAAGAATACTTTATTTTTTCTGCACATGGAGATTGTCTTCACACAGAGCTACATCCAGCTGTTGCAGATAAGGTCAAACTTGCAATCCTCGTACCTCAGCCTGGAAGGGCTAGGATTTCAGGCATGTGTCACCACCACGCCTAAGTAACATAATTTTTGAGCATCTTTTTCATCCCCAGTAGGGTTCCAAGTGGTGAGAGTATAGCACTGAACAGTTAAGCACTGTTTTAATAGAGGAGACCAATGATACATATGTACTTCAGTATCAGGCAGGGGTAAATGTTGAGAATAAAAATCAAGGAGATTAGGAGACTGGAGGGGAAAAGCAGGGCTATTTTTGGTAGACTTGTCAAGGGATCTGTCTGAGTGTGAGTAGCCCTGGACATAAGGGGTGAGCCATGCAGAAGAAGAAAGAGTAGGTGCAAAGGTCCTGCGGCAGGACCAGGTTTTAGTGTTAGTCTTGGATCTAAATGAGTCAGATCATCAGGACTCCACAGTATCATCTTTCCCGGACTTCCTGTATTGATTTAACATTTAATTGGAAGATTTGTTTTCAAGCAGGGCCCAAAGGTATTCGATTCTGTATGTCATTCTATGAATGTATATAAAATTATAGAATCATATAATTGCCCCACACAATTCTGTAAGACATTGTCGCACTGTGTCCTGGCATTGATTATTGTTCTGGAGAAGTCTGAAGCTAACTTGATGGTTTCCTCCTTATGGGTTATTGCCTTCCTACCCTTTCCTTACTCCTGTAATTTTCTCTTTCTACTTCAGACTTGGTGCTGACAGAATTTTTTTCAGATCATTTTCTTTATTAGTTCATGTGTGTAGTGCATAACGTTTACATTGCTTGTGTGGAGTTGGTACATGTACATATCATATCTTTTTTTTTTTTTTTTTTTTTTTTTTTTTTTTTTTTTTTTTTTTTTTTTTTTTTTTTTTTTTTTTTTTTTTTTTTTTTTTTTTTTTTTTTTTTTTGCTTTTTGAGACAGGGTCTCGCTTTGAAGTTCAGGCTGGCCCTGAGCTCACTATGGTGCCCAGACAAGCCACCGCGAACTCAGCAATCCTCCTGTCTCTGCCTCCCGAGTGCTGGGATGACAGGCGTGAGCCACCACGTCCGGCATTGTACATATCATATCTTAATTCCTTTTTTCATCGCATTTTCCTCCCAACACCTCCCTGACTTTCAAACTTCTCCATAATACATCACCCTGAAAGTCACACTGTTGGTTTTTCCTGGAAAACAGTAGCTCCTTTGATCTAAAGATTTTGTATTTTCTTCTTTTTTTTAATGAAGATTATTTCCCCCCTGCTTTTCAGTTTTAAATAGATCCATTTGTTCATTCTCTACCACAAGAGCAGCCCATAGTTTTACATTCTGAAAATATCAATCTTAAGTTGCTTTCACATTTTGCCAGACTTGCTCATGAGTTTTTATTGATGTTTATTGGTAATTGAGTTTTTAAAGGCGATGTTTGTTTGATTCTTACTCTAATATAATTTTCACATCTGTGATTGTTTTATTGTTGCCTTCATTTTATTTCCTGGCTCTGCTAGCTTATTTTACACTTTTTTTTTTAAAAAAAAAGAGTTTATGGTTTCTTTAACTTCTTTGAATGTAAGGAGAAGAATTTTATTATTTCTTTTAGTTTTTTTCTGAAATATAGTTATCTATTTGCCTGTAAATCTTCCCTTTTAAAAAATAATAGCTGACTACAAAGCGAAACCCTGTCTCATAAAACAAACAAAAAAATAGTTAAATACAGAATCAGTGCATTTTGAAGATTAATGAAGTTTTGCATCACCCATTTCCAGTAAACCTGCTATTTGCCCATGAATAAGTAGAAGGGAAGGATGAGCCATGTGGGAAGACATTGACTCTAGATCAAGTATTTTGTTTCCTTACAACACTGCTGTGTATTTTATTCAAAAATATCTCACAGTGAGCAAGAAGACTACTTAGACTATATATATATATATATCTCCATACTTACTATGTGTCTGTGTGTGTGCGTGTGTGCGTGTGTTGAGGTAGACAGACATTTGGCCTCTATTACTTCTTAGTCAACAGTGATTAGCATCTATCGAGGGAGCCGGGGGCAAGTAAACTACAAAGATAATTCCCTATTTCTCGTTCCCTACATCTCTTGCTTCTAGACTCTTATGAGTTAAGTTTTAAGTTCTCAAGTGTTTAGGATAAAGATGCTAAGGATGTGTACATAGTACTCCTATGCGTCACTCTGCTATGAAACCAACTCCTGTACAGACAAGAGGTTTTTTTTTTTTTTTTTGGGACAGCTCGCCTTGTAGTTCAGGCTGGCCCTGAGCTCACTATGTAGCCCAGGCAAGCCTCGAACTCAGCAATCCTCCTGTCTCTGCCTCCCGAGTGCTGGGATTACAGGCATGAGCCACCACACCCAGCACTGTGGTATGTGGTATTGATTGTTGGTGGGCGTGAGTCACCACGCCCAGCACTGTATGTTGTTGCCGGGATCGAACTCAGGACCTTGTGCTTGCGAGGCAGGCGCCGGAACCACTGAGCTAACCCTCTGGCCCAGACAAGAGGTATTTTTGAGGACCTGCCCATGCCCCTCCTTACCATCCAACCTCTGGCCTCCAGGAACTCTCTCTTTACTTCCAAATTTGAAAATCAATGGGCTTCTTTGAAAGTGTATATCACCATTTAGGGCTGTCCATTGATTTCATTAAAATGTTACACTTTTGGCCAGACAACTCTAACAGTCTGTACTTTGAGAATCTTAATTCTTTGCTAATTTTATAGCAGATAGAGTTTTCTTCCCAATTTTTCATTCTGTCAGTTCATTTCTGCAAATTTCAGGGAAATATAGAGAAAACATGCTTTTATTTTTGGTATCTGAGCAAATGAATCAATAGAGCAGATGAATCAATAAAGCTTGTATTCCTATGCAATTCCTTTTGTCTTTTTCTCTCCTTATTGGGAGTATGTCTGACCAAAAGTTCGAGAATGAAGTGGCGATTACCTTGCAGCAGAAGTGTCTGGAAAGTGCGTGTGGTGGATAGGCTTGATTTCCCACTTCAAGTCCACTCTCTGCCCCAGCCCCCAGCTTTGTGCCCATGATAGTGACCTCTGTGTCTTGCATAACTTGACTATCTTCCTCTTGGACTTCCTGTTGGGTCTGTCAGTGGAAGGCAGCAGCAGGAGAACCAGGTTGGAGATAAGGTCAATGCACTTGTTGTATGGCTTCCCTTCCAATGGGGCAGTGTGATGGGCATTGGCTGCTTTCCTCTGCTGGAGGCCAGACCTCTTGCCTGTAGCCCTCACCTCCACTTCTAGCTGTCGTTCTGGAACATGCTAATCACTTCCTTCCTTTGCAGTAGGTCCTAGGGGTGGCCCTGGCTTCCTTGACATTTGCCTGACCCAGGGTCCTTCACTGTCCTTTTGATGTCTTAATTCTGTTCATGCCTTTGAAAAGCAGTCAGTTTATAACACTCCTGTCCATTACCCAGTCTGAGTATACCGTTTGTGTCTAGCTGGGATCTTGAAGCACAGAGTATGGGAAGGACAAAGTATTTAAAGTCTACAGAAACATAATTTATATTGCTGGGATAGTACTTGGCCAGTTTTGTTTGTGCACACACTCTGGTCTTTGGCTCCAGGCTCCAATCCAGGAGGAGACATTGAACACTCTTATGAGCTACTCACAAGCCACAGAGGACAAGCTCCAAACCCACTAAGATATTAATTTGCTTCCTATGGAAAATTCATTTTGCTTATAGTAATTATAATAAAATATTCCCCCCAATTTGACTCTGCAGAGGAAAGAGCAATCTCAGTCATGATAAGACTTGATTAGAATTTTATTTTATTTAGGAAAATAAAATTTGGCAGGAGGATTGTCAAGAGTTCGAGGCTATCCTGGGTTACATAGTGAGTTCAGGGTCAGTCTGAACTACAAAACAAGACCCTGTCTCAAAAATTATTTTTTTAATTCTTTTTTTTTTTTTTTGAGACAGGGTCTCGCTTTGTAGTTCAGGCTGTCTCTGAGCTCACTATGTAGCCCAGGCAAGCCTACAACTCAGCAATCCTCCTGTCTCTGCCTCCCAAGTGCTGGGATTACAGGCGTGAGCCACCACGCCCGGCATTTTTAAAATTCTTTATTGGCACAATTTATATACATCTCATAATCACACATAACATCGGGAAATTTGTACCAATATACGACACAAGTTAATTCTCATTTTTACCCATATCCCTACCCACCTATACCTCCTCACCCCCTATATATTTTCTTTCAGGATCATGTTTATTCCTTCCCCTCATTACATTCCCACACCAAATTTCCTTTGGAAACTTTCCATTCTACAAAAACTGTCATATTTTCTAGAGCTCATTTTCATCTACAGGTGCTCATATCAAAGAAAAGATCTGGTATTTGCCTATCTGTGATCTATTTATTTCACTTATTAGTGTGTTCTCCAGGTGTATCCATTTGCACATAAATGAATCAACCTTGTCATTGTTTTTTTTTTTTTTGAGACAGGGTCTCACTTTGTAGTTCAGGCTGGCTCTGAGCTCACTATGTAGCCCAGGCAAGCCTGGAACTCAGCAATCCTCCTGTCTCTGCCTCCCGAGTGCTGGGATTACAGGCGTGAGCCACCATGCCTGGCACTGTGGTATGTGGTATTGATTGCTGGTGGGTGTGAGTCACCAAGCCCAGCATTGTATGTGGTTACTGGGGATCAAACTCAGGACCTTGCACTTGCGAGGCAGGCGCCAGAACCACTGAGCTAAATCTCCGGCCCAACCTTGTCATTCTTTATGGCAGAATAATACTACATTTTATTTAAAAACCACACCTTCTTTGTCCACTCTCCAGTTGATGGACATTTGGGTGGTTTCCAAGATTGAGCTATCATGAACTGAGCTGCTATGAACAGTGGTGTACAATCAAAATTTAAAAAAAAAATTCTTTGTACTAGGAAGGAACTTCACTAGACAGAATTTTGTTTTCGTGAATAGACCTTTGATGTAATGGACCTACTATTTAAACATAAGTGGCAACTGAGTGTAATGTATCAATGAATGCTTCCTAAATTGTTGTCAGTAAATCTATACCATCTTGTTCAGTCTTTTGTTTCATAGTCAGTAGAAATATGTAAAATACAATCTAATCAACAAGTGTTTTTTATAAGTAAAATTTAAAATAACTCTACATTAAGGACCTTATATTCCATCTTTTTTTTTTTTTTCTTTTTGAGGCAAGGCCTCACAAAGCATCTCAGGCTGGTCTTGAACTTGCTATGTATCCCAGGATGACCTGGAACTTGTGGCCCTTCTGCTTCAGCCTCTCCAGTGCTGGGATCACATGTGTGAGTTATCACACCTGGTTCTACTTAGTCTTTTTTTTTTTTTTTTTTTTTTTTTTTTTTTTTTTTGCTTTTTGAGACAGAGTCTCGCATTGTAGTTCAGGCTGGCCCTGAGCTCACTATGGTGCCCAGGCAAGCCGCCGCGAACTCAGCAATCCTCCTGCCTCTGCCTCCCGAGTGCTGGGATGACAGGCGTGAGCCACCACGCCCGGCATTGTGGTATGCGGTGTTGATTGTTGGTGGGCGTGTCTCCACGCCCAGCATTATATGTGGTTACCAGGGATCGAACCCAGGTCCTTGCGCTTGCGAGGCAGGCACCGGAACCACTGAGCTAACCCTCCGGCCCCTACTTAGTCTATTTTTATATAGCGTTTTGTAGTTGGAAAGTTAGTTGCTTTTTAGATTGCGTGTTCTGCTTTCGGAATCTTTACTTCTCCATTCATTCTATGTATTTGTTTATGTCTTCAACCTATAGTTATTAGGTACCTACTATGCACTAGACATGGTTCTTGGTACTCATAATATAAATATGAATGCAACACAGGCCCTTCCTTTGCAGAAGCCACATTCTAAGGAGGAACAAACATAACTGGTCAAGCAATTAAGATAAAATCTGTTCCATGCTGTGCTACGGGAAGGTTTGATGGATTAGAGTAAGGGCTGGTGGGAGCACTACTGAGGGAATCAGGAGCCAAAGTGAATTTTAGGAACCCAGGGATTCTGAGAGATTAAAAATCTAAGCCAATCGTTGGCCCCTGAGATTAATTTAGCATAAAAACACTTTGTGCTTTTAATGTCTGAACTAGTTATCTTACAACTGGTGAAGCCACTTTCTAAAAAAAAAAAAAGGGTCAGGCAAAATATGCAGCTTGGTTCCAATATTAAAAATTGGTTTGAGAAATCAACCTAAACTTCTAATGTTTTTGTTTGCCTTAATACGTTTATGACTAATGTCCCACTTTGGTGACCCTGCCGCAGCCTTGGACAAGCCTGACCCCTAGAGGAACTAGAAACTCATTTTTTTTTTTTAAATGACAGCTACAAAGAAGGGCACTAATAGAACAATGTGAAGAGCAAAACTCAAATAAAACAACCTAAAGAACCAGAACAAAGACAAATAAAGATTTGCTGGTTACTGAAAAACCTTGTTAGACACAATTTGTGCCAGTATCTTCACTGAAATCACATCAACAGTCTCTGACCCTTTGAAAAGCATTAAAAACTGACCAACTCAGCTATGAGCCATTCATAAAGAAGTGAGCCCAGAAACGATTTTGATATTTTCCTTCCCCCTCCAATACTGTTCTACCTCTTTTCCTCCAGAGGGAGGTGCACGGTATTTAAATTCAAGGCTATCAGTAATAGGATCTCACTTCCTAAGACGTCACCTCTCACGGGTCACCAGGACTCTCATTCTGTATGTCCGGGTGGGCGCTGCTGGAGAATCTAACTCCACAACAAGCCTCGTGGGAGCCGATGCTGCAGGCTGGCGACAGCACTTCCGGCACCAATGCTCACGGCGCAGAGACAGAACATGGGGCTACGCGTGAGGCAGAAGTGGGGTCTGCTCCTTTCCCTTACAAACAGGCTCCTGCTAGGGCATTTCTGCTCATAAATTGGAGTTCAGCCACCTGTATGTGTGAAACAACAAATATTCACAGCAGTGCCTGGCTCTTTGTTTTATTTGTTATAACAGCAGTTCCATGTAAATAAGAAAAGCAAAGATTTTGTTGTTGAAAATCAGAGCAAGATAGGGATTATATCTTTCATTTTGCATCTTAGCTTTTAGAAGTATGAACTTGAAGATTTTGTGATCATACATCATTTACAATGAAAATATATTTTTCTTTGGCCAGTGCCTTAATACTGTAAAAATAACTGGTGAGTCCAATGATCTGTAACCTCATTGGGTTGAAAATCAGCAATATTTTAATCCAAATGTCAAGTTCTGAGTATACTAATATAATTCTCAAATGAATAGGACATGTTAGGTCATGGAGCACGTGATATTCCATTTTCAGTGCAGGATTAACAAACAGACATTTTTACTCTTAAACACAAGGGAAGAGAAACCTTATTTATAAGCCTTTTTCCATAAAGAGCAAACCTCTTTCATAATCTTTTGAATTCAAGTTACAATTTTAAATTGTGTTTTCATGTATGTGAGATGGGATTGCTTTGGAAGCTCAGCATTATAAAGACTGTACATATTTGAGAAGTAAACACAGAACAAGGTTCAGTTATGGATTCTTGACTGCTTAATGAAATGATGGGTCTCCAAACCTAATTAGACTGGAGCGAATTAGACTGCAGCATTTAAGGATGCCTGGTCCTCATCAGTACACAATGTGCTTTCCTGTTAGTTTCCTCTAGGTTTTAAAATCAAAAACATTTTTATTGTATCAGAGTGATGCATGTCTGAGTTCTATGTAAGTAGAGAAGCAGTGTCCTACTTTGGGAGAACAAAAATTATTAGAAGTGTGTGTATTAAATGCTCTGCTGATTATTTTACAATTTTATTAGTGTGTATCTGCAGTATAGTGTTTACATTCCTTGTGTGGAGTTGGTACATATACATAAGGTATTTTAATTCTTTTTTAAAATTTCATTTCTCTTCCCTTTTTTCCTCCTCCCTCTATCTCTTATGCCCCTTTCCCTTTGAGAAAGATCTATTTTCCTACTTCTTACCATCTATCTTTTATTTTGTTCTTTATTTATAATGTGGGTTTCTCATATCAGAGAAACTATGTGGTATTTAAGCTTGTATATCTGATCTATTGTCTTAATGTTATGATCTCAAAATACACCCATTTTCTTACAAATGACTCGTTTGTCCTGGCAGAGTAGTACTTCATTGTGGATAATTTACCATGATTTCTTTATTCATTCATCAGTTGACATATAGGCTGCATCCAAGATTTAGCTATTATGAACTGTGCTCCTGAGTCACATGGGATCACCATACTCATCCTCACAGTGGTTAGTTTACATTCCCATCAACCTGCATGAAATGTTCCACTTTTTAAAGCTTTCTTCTAAAATGCCATTCTTCAAATATGTACATCTATTTCTTATTTTGGTAAATTTCCCTTTTGTGCATTTATCTTTCTCTTGGAAACCAGAAAAGGGTTCCTAAAATTAAAATTCCAGTTATGTTGGCACTTGTCATCTTCTGTCCAGATTTCTCTGTTTCATGCTCTGGGTGTTAAAAATCAACAATCTTTATGTGTTCTAGTGGTGCTGGGGATTAAACTTAGGACCCAGCACATGCTAGGCAAGCGCTGTACCATTGAACAACATCCCCAACTCCCCAACATTATTCTTTTCTGTTCAAGGATATTTTTGTAAAATTTATAAAAGGATGATGCTTTTGCGTTCTTTTTCTGTTAGAGTGCCTTTAAAATAATATGAGCCTCAGGTTTTAGGACTCCTGTCTGGTGTTTAGCCCTGAGAACTGCAGGCAGAAGTAGTAGCAATCAGGTGTTTGCTGAGGGACAGGACACTGGGTACTGAATTCTAGAGCCTGAGATTTCCCTTCTCAGAACAGTTTTTGTGCATCTCAGGAAGAAGTCATGATGGCTGGCAACTAGGCAGTATAGAGAAGGTGACGCGAAAGTCAGATTTGGAATATATTTTGAGAACTAGGCTCGCAGAGTGGGGGAGGGGGTAGATACGTGCTCTGAGATGAAAAGAGAGAATTTATGAAAGAGGCCAAGGTATTTTGGTTTGAGTGGTAGGAAGGTGATGTGTCCTGTGCTGAGAGAGAGAGAACACCTGCATTGGGCTTGGGATGTGATAAATTTGAGATGCTAATTATGCATTCAAGTGGAATGTCAAGGAAGCAGCTAGCAATATAGATCTCATGTATGGGGGAGGTGAAGGAGTTGATTAGGGTATCATCAATCTGTAGATGGTGTTCAGGACTAGAGGAACCACTGAAAACATTTGGTCCTGAGCATATAGTATAGACAGAGACAAGATTCAAGTTACAGTTAAAACTATCCAATATTCCATAGTTAATAGTTTTCCTCTCTTTTTTTCTAATCTATTTTCATAAATATCTTCTGCTGTCTAAAAATGTTATTTAAAAAATGTGCATGGCACATGTAAAAATACATACATCTCTCAAGAGAATAATGAGTTGAGTATATCACTGCCCATTAATAATAAAAACTTTCGCCGGGCATGGTGGCTCACGCCTGTAATCCCAGCACTCCGGAGGCAGAGACAGGAGGATTGCTGAGTTCAAGGCTTGCCTGGGCTACATAGTGAGCTCAGGGCCAGCCTGAACTACAAAGTGAGACCCTGTCTCAAAAAAAAAAAAAAAACTCTCAGTACAACAGAAGTAGAAGAATTATATGCTGAGCATCTACAGCAAACGCAATACTTAAGGGTAAACATTGGACATAGTCTTCCCAAAATTAAGAATTAGACAATAATTTTCACATTATGGCTTCAGTCAAATATGTAACTAAAATCCTTAGGCAAACAGAAAAGCAAGAAAAAAATAAGTACAGTACATAAAATTTGAAAAGAAGAAATAAAAGTACCATTGTTGGCAGAAATAGCCAAAAGTCGGTAAATGCTTAGTTGCTAGACAGATAATAAATACTCAAAAATCAACTTTATTTCTCCAATTCATTCCATTCCTACAGTAGAAAGGTGGGAAATCTAATGTTTAATAAAATGTAATTTCAATATCAATAATCCCTGAAAAAAAAACTGTAAAAAATCTAAAATACATGTGTAAGGCCTATAGCAAAATAATTAGGTTTAATATGTTTTACAGATTAATGTTTAACTCCACATATCACAACAAAAATTGATCTATGAGAATAAATAAAGCAAAGTTCCTCCACATAAATAGACTGGCACACTAATGAGAAAGGTGTTAATTTCACTCTGAGTCTGTGTTTTATATACTACACATGGTCAAACTACTATATAATGGGATCTTTGATATGAGGAGAAAGTACTGCTTCAGAGAACAGGTTAAACTATTCAGAATTATTTTGCCTTTAATTAAAAGTAAAACTACTGTTCTGCTCTCTACTTCCATAAGATCATTTTGCACACATGAGTGAGAATGTGATATTTGTCTTTCTGTGGTAAGCAAAAATTTCAAACAACTTTATTGAGATATAAATAATTCAGACACCTTAAAACCCATGTCAAGTATAAAAGTCAATATTCAACATTTGAAGGTATATATCCATCATTGCAGTCAATTTTATCATACTTTCATTAGCCCAAGAAGAATATGCCCCCTGCTCATCTGTTTTGCCTAATCTCCCAGTTCCCCAGCCCCAGGCAGCCAATAACCTATTCTGAACACGGCATGTAAACAAAACCATTTAACATGTGATCCTTTGTGATTGCCTTCTTTCACCTAACTTCCAAATTTCAAAGTTCACTTACTTTGTAGTGTCAGTATTTCATTTCTTTTCACTGCTAAACAATATTTCATTGTGCAAGTAGAATGGTTCCAGATATTTAATACTTTATAAAAATATGATCAGTTCTTAGCAAAATTGTGTAATATATGATTGTAAGTCCTGTGTTTTACTCTAGTTAAAAATATATTACTCCATTAAAACTTTCCGTAGAAAATTCATATTAAACGTTTACACAAAGAAAACATCTGTTTAATACAAATAAAATTAATGCACTTAAAAGAAAAAAGGGTTAGAATATTGAGTTTATTTTAACATTATTGGTAGTGTCTTGAGATTCTAATGTGAGCAATTATATTTTAAAATATAATATGGTACTTTAAAAAAATTTTGTTTTGGTACTGTCGATTGAGGCCAGAACCTTTGCATTGAGTTACATCCCTAACTCTTTAAATATATATATATTTTTAAAGTTTTGAGACAGTCTCACTAAGTCCCTAAATTTCCCAGACTGGACTAGAACTTGCAATCCTTCTGCCTTAGCCTCCCCGAATGCTGGGATTCGGGCATGTACCACATTGCTTCTGGTGCCTCTTCTTGTTATATATCAAAGTTCGCTTTATTTTCTGTGGACTAGTTAGGTACAGGCCTATGGAGATGAATGAAAATGGTTTTCTGTTCTTGTTTTATCCAGACCTCAGAGTGACGTTGTAGACAAAGTTCTTTCACACTTTGACTATAGTCCAGTTCACTTCTTTCCATTCTCTGTCTGCAGTTTGACTCTATCCCTCATCCTATTGCTTTTGGTTCCAAAAGTCTGGGGTTCTATTTGCTGTTTGGAGTAGAACTTTTAGGTACGTGCTTCTTTGAGGCCCAGCGCTGTTGCCCACAGAAGCCTAGCAATCTATAGCCTCCACATCACTAACCAGGCTGGGTTACTGCTGAGAAACAGCAGCAACTGGGCAAGGGTGGTGACCCAAAGAAGAACAACACAGAACTGTCAGCCTGCCAGACAAGCACAGCAGGGAGGAAGACCTTGGTTAGGCGGGCTTCTCCGTGTGTAAACAACCAAAGCCAGCTGTGGCTAACAGTGCAAAAGGAAAATGTTCGGGGAGATGTGGGAGTGTTTAGGAGCAGGGAAGGCGAGGAAGTACTATTTCGCAAAGGACAAGATGCCCAGGGGACTCCAGGTATCCAGGCAGTAGGATCCAATGGGTGGTCTCTCCAGGGCCCTGTCTCAGGGGCAGGCAACTTCCAACAGTGTTCAGATGCTGAGTCACCCAGTTCAAGATTCACAGGGCCTCTCCTAGAATATCAGAGGAAGAGTGGAGAAGAAACGGAAATAGGAGAATGGGGAAATGTTGGCCATTTTGTCAGAAGAGAGAAGGATGATGGGTAGATAAAAAGGACAATTGTACCCTGTAGGAAAACACAGACATTGCTCTACCACACCAGGGTTGACCTGCGACAGCACCTGTGGCCATGCCAAATGTTTCTCAAGAGTTATTTTGGGATTCTCTTTAATACATAAGGATGTGGATGATCCAGGCCCAGAGTTTCCAGGGAAGGCAGCAGTAGTTACCTGAGGATTTCTTGAGACTGCTGTGATTTTGGTGAGGCCCAGGGCTACTTTCCTTCTGCTGAGACATTACTTCCACCTTCCTTATACTGGCTCTGCTCCATTCTCTCCTTGTATCTTGAGCTGTATCTCTAGAACTTGATCTTGTAGATGACACTGAGGTACAGGTTTCATGTGAACATCAGTTGCCATCTTGTTCCCAGGTCTCAGGTTGTCCCTATTTGCTTTTATAGAATAAAAGGTTTGTAGGCTAGAAAAGAATAAACCCAAGTCAGAGATATTACCATTGCCAAGTGTCTGCCTAGAACTGGAGTAGAAGTTGGGGATTGGAATAGTGAAACAAAACAAAACAAAACAAAGAGAGAGAGAAAAAAAAAACCTTGGTAAGCTTATAAATAAAGCTACAGGAGGGGGTAGAAGACTTTTCCTTTTCACTACTCAGTATCATTTGAGTTGTGAGTTTTTCATAGATGCTATCTTTATCAAATTCAGGATGTTTCCTTATTTTCCTCTTTTGCTGACAGTGTTTTCTATTTTTTACTTTATAAATGAATATGTTATTGTTAAATGCATTTTTCTAGATTGAATGAGGTAATATGGGTTCCCTCTGCAAACATTTTGTTGAAGTTTTATGTTCAGGCAAAGTATTGCCTGTAAAATGGTCTTGTTGGGTTTTAGTGTCAGTATTATGTTGGTATCATAAAACCAACAGGAAAGGGAATCTTCTTTCTCTATTTTCTGAAAGAGTTTAGGTAGGGATTTACTGTTTCTTCTTTACATATTTGGTAGATTTCTCTAGGGAAGTAATGCAGATTGAATTTTCCTTGGTTGGAAGATTTTTAATTAAAGTTCAATGTAAAACATTGACACAGGACTACAAATATTTTAAAATTTCTTTTTGTGTTAATGAGTTGCATTTTCCAACAGATTTGTCTCTATCATCATAGTTGTTTAATTTATTAACATAGATTGGATAATATTTTCTTTTTAATGTTACTGTGAATCTATGGTGATATCTCCATCTTCATTCCTGAGATCTGCTATTGTTCTGTCCTTTTAAAATTTTAAATAAATTATTAGTTTTCCCAAGGTACCAACTTTGTTTTATTGAATATCCTACAGGTTGTTTTCCATTTCATTCATTTCCAGCTAGAAGGTCATGTGAAACCAAGGGCAATTTCTTTTGTTCATGACAAAGTTGTATTTTGTAAGAGAAGAGAGCAATGAGATTACAAAAGAGAATGATCAATAGGTTCCCAGGGGATGGAATTGGAGAGGAGTGGGTAAATGCTCTGGAGAAGAGAACACTTACTCTGTAGTTTTCTGGCGCAATCTAAAAATTTTTGGATCTGTGTGTCATTAAGGTAAAATTATGTTGATGCTAGAGGATCATAGAGGGCTTTAACATACAATTCGATTTGGCATAGAATTTTTACCATACACAGATGGGGTTCGCTTCATCCTTCATTGTAAAGTAGAGGTCTCTGGTTCTTCAAGCCCCCTAGCTTCAACATGCATCATTGCCATTCATATGACTATCAAAACTAGCGGAAACTGCTTCACTCTGCTCAGGCTCCAAGATGATGAAAATAAGCAATATGACTGGATAAAAAGAAATGGATGATAAAATGAAGATGAAATAGAAATTAAGTTTAGAATATAGATTAAAGCTGGACAAAACTGGTCACAGAAACTCGATGGTACACTGTTCTATTTGATTGATAAAGATAGGTCACTGATATGGCTCCTAGGTTAGTAGCCAGAGCTAGCAGGGGTGGGGGGGATCCCACAGATTATAAGATTCAAAGGTCTATATGATAAAAATGAACTATTCATTAGGGATAAAGTAGCTTTTCTTGGTACTGAGGCTCATAAGAGAGTTCTTTCTCACTGAAACTCTGTACACTCCTAATAAATACCCAAAGATATTTTGTAGGAATTTCCTATGGTGCTCAGCACTGAAAGTAGATGATAAAATTACTGTTGGATCATCTTTTATTGAAAGAAGCTTGACCAGGGGTCACTTAATAAGTACTAAATACTTAAAAAATTTTGTCCATTTACACTGGTCTTATTTATTACTGTTGCTGAATCATTCCTTAAACCTCTGTCCAGTATTCTCCTCTTACTTTTCATTTCTCTTAAAGACTTTGAAATAAGGATGTCCTATTTTATTTCAGAGTGGGTTATCTCTATTTAGTTGTTTTTCTCATTTTTTGCCAGGCTTTCCACTCAAGGTAGGAGAAATAAGACCCTTGGAACTAGGATCTGGTAACAACATTGAGCTTCACTTGTAATCATTAAGATCTTCAAATAGATGGCATTTCTGAGGAGATGTCCTTATCTAGAAGAGGCAATCAATGGGTTTTTGCTAGTGTCCGGCAGAGACAAGGTACAGACAGAGGAAATTAAAACCCTGGAAGAGGAAATCATTGTTAGCTCAGCTGTTATAGTGGCTTTTCTCCTGACCAGAGCTAAGCCAAAATTTAATTATACTGGTGGTGATTTTGGCTTGATAAGTGTAATGAATGGTAGGTCATAAGTGGCTGGAAATCCATACTTGTTTTTTCCATGAGTAGTAATGCATTCAGTTGGAGATATTTTGTCTTGACAAAATAGAGACTAAACATATAAAACTTTTTACCTGTCTTTGAAGAGAGAACTCAGAAATGCAATATGTCAACAGCAGACTCTTTAGAAACTTTCATGCATCACACTGACTTGATCATTACAAATTGTATCGCAATGTTGTACTGTATATGTATGTATGTATACTGTATATGTATAATTTTTGTCAGTAAAAAATAAAAATGCATATTAGGCAAAAAGGAAGAAATCTCTATGCATGAGGAATCTCTCCAGGTGCCGTGTCCCTGGCTACTGGAGAGGAAGTCTCTGTCTGGAGTTATCTTAATTCTCTTGCTGCTTCTGCCCGTGAGTCTCCCAGGACATACTGCCAACCAGTGGCAGCTGTGAAGGGCTTTCTACTAACAGTGCTAATCTGAATGGAAACACTTCCACTCTGGAGCTACACAACAGTCGAGAGAAGAGAGTCTTAAAAGAGTTCATTTGGAAGTGAGGAGAGCAAAGACTGTTATTCTAAGAGACAAGAGGAAGGAGAAGAGAGCTGTCAGTGTGTAGAAAAAGAAGCCTCAAGATGACCTTGGATCTGGTTCTTCAGCTAGTCCTTGTATGCTTCTGTGCGATCGTGACCTCACCACTGGGGATGAGTAATTCTGCCTCTGTAAATTCATGTAGGAAAAGAGGTTATTTTCAGCTCTTCTAGGCTAATACTGTTTTATATTTTATTGATATTTATTCTGGGAATTAGCCAATTTTTATCAGGGACTTACGTTCGCTTTATGCTCCATCAAGAGTCCCAGGTTCTTCTAGCTACACCTGTGTCTGCCCAGTCAATTTCCTCCTACTGGGAGTATACTGTTTGTTTTTGATTCAAATGGCGTCGTTTATATTCAGACTTCATTTTCTAGTACTGAAACCCAGATGCACATACAGAGGTCCAGACCCAGGTGGGCCCATTTTCTCTCTGGGCAGTCAGAACAGCAAGCCACAGGGGTGCAGAGACATACAGTGTCACACCTGCTCCCAGTATGCAGCTGTCCCCCAGCAGCTGAGTAGGAGCTAGGGAGGTGGCTCGGTGCTAGGGCACTTGCCGAGCATGCTGCAGGCCTGGGTTTGATCTTCAGCACTGCAATAGCCAAAAGCAAACAAATGCTACCACAGCAGGTGAATGGCCCCTGTGTGGCTGAGTTCCAAAACTGAACCACGTCTTTGAACATTGCCTCAGAGAAAGGTCCCATCTGTGGGCTGAGAATAACTACCACAGCCTAGATCAAGAGTCAGACTTTCTGCGGCACAGATCTCTTTAGCAGTTTGCTGAAGCCTATGAACTTCTCAAACAATTCTATAAAATATATAGGATTATAAAATTGTAAAAGTTTTACTAAAATGTAATAATTAAAATATTCTTTAAAATAAATTTGTTGTATTGCAAAGCAGATACTTTTTGTTCATGCACAAACTCCAAAGCCTAACAGTGGACTAAAAAACTAATTTCAGAGTTATGACGTGCATAACGTATATTCAATATTTTGGCAGCAAGTGCAATAGGAAATAAAAGGACTCTAATCTTACTGTCGTTTGTTATCTGTGCTAAATTTCAGATAGAAATTTGAGAAAATAAATATGTAGGTATTTTTCTTATCCCGGTTCATGAATCCGTAGGATTCTATATGAAATTAAGAATCCTAGATTTACTTCTCTTTCCCCAATATCTATTATACAATTTGGTCCTTATTTACACTTTTGGTTTCTCACATCGGAGAAACAATGCAATATTTAAAGATTATGTCAGATGGTAAAGGGAACAAGGAAGACGGGCAGAAAAATAAGGAAGGGAAAAGAAAAAAGCGAATAGAAAAAGTGGAAACAAAGCTGTTGTATGTAAAGAGGGGAAGGAGGGTTGCAGGGAGGGAAGGGAATTAGGGAGAAAAAGAAATGTTATGCACAGGTGCAAATTCACTATGATGAATGTGATCATTATGCATATCTAAAATGTACCAATAAAAATTAACAAAAAAGTGTCAAGATTTAGGCAATAATAAAAAAGGAAGAAAAGATAGGAAGAGCAGGAAGCTTTACTTTTTAATGACAGTCATCAGAAATATTAATTACATTTCCTACCAATAACAGTGTGTTCCAGCTTAGTCCTTTGCACAAGTTTTTTCCTTTGTCATTTTTCAGTATTTATTGATTGAATTAATGATAATATTACTCTGCATAGTAATTCATTTATCAACTTGTCTTTCTTGCCTCGGACTATGAACTCAAAACAGAACTGTGTCATAATACAAGAGCCCAGGAAATGTTTGTTGAATGAAAAAATTTATGTTAATTCATATGTGGGTGTTACATTGCAAACTGTCATCTGCATATTTTTGTAACATCAGGAAAGTGAGAGCTCTAATGATTTTAATTTCTGGCAGAATTCTGTTTAATAGCCTCCAAGTTTTGAATATTTATTCTATATCAGAGATGTAATGTCACTTAATACTGATAATAAGCCTGCAGGTGGGTGCTGTGCACATTAAACAGTGTAGTTCAGATGTCGGTGAGGGATATGCATGAGCCATGGCAGCCACAGCACTAAGTGTGTAGCCGGGGGAAGGATGCCAACATAGGAAAAACACAGTTCTGGCTTGGAGCTGACAAACATCCAAGAGTGAAGACACCCACAGGCCCTGCTGTGAGACAAAATACGCAATGGCAGGTAAGATCTTCGTGACAAAAAGCACTGGGATTGGAATTAGTGCTTTGCTTTTTTTTTTTTTTTTTGGAGACAGGGTCTCGCTTTGTAGTTCAGGCTGGCTCTGAGCTCACTATGTAGCCCAGGTAAGCCTTGAACTCAGCAATCCTCCTGTCTCTGCCTCCTGAGTGCTGGGGTTACAGGCATGAGCCACCATGCCCAGCATTGTGGTATGTGGTACTGATTGCAGGTCAGCATGAGTTGCCATTCCCGGTATTGTATATGGTTACCAAGGATCCAACCAGAGACCTTGTGTTTGCGAGACAGGCACTGGAACCACTGAACTAAATCTCCGGCCTGGAATTAGTGCTTTTTATAAGAATGGTAGATTTTTTTTTTTACAGAGAGCTGAAAAATGATAGGTTAGCATTTAAATCATGGAGCTAAGTATTGTAGACATTTTATATAGAGTTGAAAAATACCATTGTCACTTTTAAATTATATCTCAACTCATTCCAGATCACTGTACATCAGATGGTAGTGATTTTGCAGGAATATTTCAGAAGTCATAATAGTCTTGGTATTCTCATGCTGAGTTTAATCAACATCTCTCTCCCCTTCTCCGTAGGAAGAATTGTGCAAAGCAATCAGGTGAGTCTGGATTTGGGTTGGAACAAGAGGCATCTAAATGCCTGGCTACCAACACAGTGATGCTAATCTGAAACTGTGGTTGACCATCAAGGCCCATAGTGAAGTATCATTAGTAGTGATTCGTGGCAATTTTCCCAAATCATATATTTAGAATGATCCGTAATGTAGAGTTATGTTAGAGCTTTGTTCTCATGGACTAGTCAGGACAACTGAGGAGCTGTCATCTGGGGCATGTGTCCTAACTGAGAGGTTCTGAAAAGCACCCTTGATGTACATGGAGGGTTGGCAACTTAATGCAGCTCAAAACATAATTTGCTAACACTAATGACCAGAGTATTTGCCACAAGCATGGTATAAATGGAACCATTTCTGAGAACGTTTGCTGTGTTGATATTTCTGGATCACTTTGCTTTGCTCACTCTTGGAAAAATATTGCCTTATCTTTACTTAGATAATCCAACAGTGTCATCTTCTGCAAATGTTTCTCATAGAATCACCTGTCTGTGTATGTCTTTGGTCTTTGAATATGCAACATCATAGGATATTTGAACAGAGGCTTAAAAGTTCTTAATTCAATTGCTTTATTTTACAAATGAAGACTCAGGTCAAGAGAGAAAAAATATGCATAGTGTGAGTAACTTCTTACTAATAAGACTTAGGAGAGGATCCAGGCTTATGCATTTGGCCCACATGTAGACAGTTTTTAGGGCACTTGATTATTTTTAGTTTTTGGAGTGATAATGTGTGATAACATTCTTTCTCTGTTAGCTTTCTAAGCTTTTGGATAGTGTACCATTTTGTATTTTGCATTAGGTGGAAAAATATCAGTGATGAAGTATCCTGTCCTTTTCTCTGGATTCTTGCCTTGGTTCTGAAGTTCCTTCCTGTGGTGGATAAACAGTGACTTTCGAAAAAGATATATCTAAGGTGGGCATGGTGGTGCACACCTATAATTCTAGTACTCAGGAAGCTGAGGCAGGAGGATTGCTGTAAGTTTAAGGCCAGTTTGGGCTCCATAGTGAGTTCAAGACCAGCCTGAACTGCATAGTGAAACCCTGTCTCTGAAAAAAAAAGAAAAAACCCCAAAAAACCAAGACATCCATGTCCTGTGCCCCTAGAATCTGTGAATAGGCTTTATTTAGAAAATGGCCTTTGCTAGTGTAATTAAGGATCTCAAAATGTGATTCTTTTTTTAATAAAAATTTTTAAATTAATTTTTATCTTTATTGCTACATTGTATATATACATCATGATCATACTCAATATTGGGCATTTGTACCAATATATGACACAATTTCATTCTCATTTTACCCATTCCCCTCTCACCCCACAATCCCCCACCCCTAAATACGTAAGTTTTGTTTCCATTTTTTTATTACCATCACATTTTTTTCTTTACTCCTCATTACTCTTCCACCATGTCATTCTTCATTTAAGGAGGACCTTAGTTCAATTTTAACTCTCCATATAAAAGAAAGACAGAGGAAAATTTGAGACACAGAGACTCATAAAAGTCCACAAGAAGATAGAAATGGAGATCGGAGTTATGCAGCCATAAGCCAAGAAACATAAAGAATTGCCTACAACCCCTGGAAGTTAAGATTGAACCATAGAACATTCTCCAAAGGGAACCAATCCTGTCAGTACCTCAGTTTCAAACTTTTTATCTTTAGGACTGTGAGACAATACACTTCTGTTGCCCCTTTAAGGCAATCTGTTGCACTTCCTCAGCACTTTCTCACTCCTGGGACAACATACTTGATACCCACAATTTAGGAGACATTTATTTCTGTTCAGTTTCAGTCCCTGGCACAAATGGCACAGTGGAAGGCATGGCAGAGTGGAGGAAAACTGTTTGACCAGTAATAGCCAGGGACAGGGGAAGGGGTAATGGAGGACCTTTCCATGTGACAGCACTAGTGACCCTTTTCAGCCAGGCCCATCACCTGACAGCACAGTCAGCTTGGGAACTCATCAATGAATGACTCCATTGATGAGTACGGCACTAATGTAACCCGCAACCCAGTTATCTTCCAGACACTGTTAAAGTGTATGTTTAGGTCTAAACCCTAACTAAGCTAAAGAGGCCAAGACTGTAAGAGGAGAAGGGGTACAAATTCATGTTTATATTTTTGTCCCTAAAGGCAGAGATACCCTGTGTGACTTCTCAGCTGTAGAATGGGGATAGTGTAAGTTATGATGGTTAAATGATATGCAGTAGTCTCCCAAGCCTCTCCAGGAGATTTCTTAAATTACAGAGGATTTCTTAAACTCTAACAGGCTGTTTTTGCCTATACATATGGTAAAGTTTATTTTATAAATTAGATACAATAAGAGAGCAGCAACAATAATGCAATAGAAAATTATAACAGTATACTTTAATAAGTTAAATGCCTGTCTCTCTCAAAATATCTTAATTCTTTTCTTCCCTCCAGCACCTGGGATTGAACTCAGGATCTTGTACTTACAAGGCAGGCATGGTGCCACTGGGCTAAACTCCTGGCCTTCTTAATTCTTTATTGAACCATAATGACATTTTCAGGTTGCTGATGAATATGGTAACTGAAATCATTCCAAATGAATCCATGGATAAAGAAGGACCGTCATACATAAGGTGCTTATCACAGGACCTAGAATACAGCACATGCTTCATAATGCAAACTGGTGTCATCATATGCCCAACTATTTTCTTGTTCCTTGGCCTGTGCCAGTGGAGCTCAGGAGCATTTCATAGTCAAACGGTCAGCTCTGTTTGTATGTCAAGCTCTGTGCAGCACAAAAGTTCTCACTGCCATATGGGCACTTTCTCCTGTCCATGAGGACCTCTTCACAGCCACAACACCCCTTCAGAACCCGAGGGCGCTACTCAAGTATGTCAGGCAGGATTTGTCCTTGTGCCTGAGGAAAGCAACCCGAAGGGAGAAATATTTGTTTTGGTTTGTGGTTTCAGAGGTTCCAGTCCATGGCCAGCTGGTTCCGTTGCTATTAGATCTGCCGCAAGACAGAAACACAATGGCGGAAGGGTGTGGTAGAGGAAGGGTGGAGCCTGGAAGCAGAAAGGGAAAAATCTCTGAGAGGAAGCAGGAGAAGATCAAATATAGTCCCCAGATTTGTGTCCTCACGATGTACTCCTTTCCACTGGGCCCCATCTCTGGTTTCCATCACCTTCCGGTAGTGCTATCAGATTATGATCTTGTTAGTACTGGGAATCCATTGATGAAGTTAGAGACCTTAGGATCCAAGCATTTCTCTAGATCCCAACTCTGAATGTTGCTGGATTCGGGATCAAACTTCCAAACATATGAGCCTTGGGAGACACATCATGTCCAAATTATAACATCAAGATAATCTCTCCTTGAGTATGTAAGGATGTGGTTGTCAGCTCTGGCCACAGACTGGTTATCTGGTTTTGATGTGCCAATGTCCAGACCCCACTCTGGTCTCCCTGAATTTTCTATAGGCAGGATGAATACAAATTACACATATTTGTTCTAGAGGGGAGGCTCACTGTTCAAAGTGAGGGGGCATATTTTATGGGAAGTTAATAGCAATGTGCCTTTTATTATAATTTAATTTTTAAAAATTTTAGACTCATCATATATTATGAGATGCAGCAAGATCTTAAATTTATATATATATATATCTTAAATTTATATGTTCTGTAACAGCATCTCTACTTGATCTGATATTTTTTTGACTTCAGCATGAAAAATGACTCTGTATGTTTCAGAACAAAGGCTATAAAAATGACTTTTAATGCCTTCAGGAGAGGCCTGGAAAATCCTGAAAGCAGCAGAAAGGAGAGTTGAAAAGAGAGTGGAAAAATTTTCATGTGGCATAAAATCAGAGGAGATTAAGACATAACCACAATATACAATATGCAAATGTTCTCCAGAGCACTTCAATCTCAGAGATGTATACTTACATCCATATGCATACTTTGAATTTTACACACACACACGCAGACACATACACGCAATGCTTCATATGTTCTGCAGCTGACTGCAGTCAGCCAGCACAGAAGCAGATAAAGTGAGGATGAGATCGAATTAGTGTCTGACTGAATAGAGAATTAAAACAATTCCTCCCCACCTTCTTCTGATTTTCTTTCCACTGGGAATATTTTAACTACATCTATTAGAAACATCACCTCGTAGATACTGGGAATGAACTTTATTTTGAAATGGTCCAGTGTGATTTCCTACCAAATGTAGAAATTTTTTCTCTAGCACTCCACGTTCTGGTCTTCCTTCTACTTAAAGAGATCCAGGAATGAGGCCCTTCCGAATCTCTAGGACACTGGTGTTGTGTGTAGGTATGCTGACCATTGAAAACTCCCACTCTCCCTACATTTCCATTCTTTGATCTTCATTCGCTTTTTTTTTTTTAAATAAGGAACTCAGAGGAATAAATTTTGCCCCATTCCCTTTCTTGCAGTGGCCTTTCAGATGGTGGAAGAAACTCTTTGTGTTGCTGTGAGCCTTTTCCTTCCTTAAAATATTCAAGTCTTGCCCATCATCAGAAATGGCATTTCCAAGGAATAATTAAATCTTATAATATCGAATCTTCTAACCCAGAAAGAGTACATGCATCTTCTTTATCTCAGTATTATTTAATTCTCAGCAGCGATAACTTTTTCATTGTATAGGCTTTGCTTAATTGTGTTGTTTATCTCTAAGTGTCTCATAGGTTTTAGAAATTAAGATATGACACATCTTTTTTATAGCAAAACATTTATTGGTACATTTTAGGCATATATAATTAGAACACTCATCATAGGGAATTTGCACCTATATCTGGTACATTTTCCTCTTTTCCATTCCCTTCTCTCATTTCCCCCCTCTCCTCCCTATATATAAAGGTTTTATTTCCATTTTTCCTTCTGTTTTTTTTCTTTTATTCCTGTCCTTTCTTCCTTATCTTAATGTGTACTCCATTAAAATATATAACTTGTCAATAATTTTGAGTATATACACAAAATTGCTAATCTCACTGATTAGTCCCAGTAAAGATTTCCATAGGATGTTCTATATAAAGTATCACATCTTCTTCTTCTTCTTTTTTTTTTTTTTTTTTTTTTTTTTTTTTTTTTTTTTTTTTTTTTTTTTTTTTTTTTTTTTTTTTTTTTTTTTTTTTTTTTTTTTTTTTTTTTTGAGACAGGGTCTCGCTTTGTAGTTCAGGCTGGCCCTGAGCTCACTATGTAGCCCAGGCAAGCCACCGTGAACTCAGCAATCCTCCTGTCTCTGCCTCCCGAGTGCTGGGATGACAGGCGTGAACCACCACGCCTGGCACTGTGGTATGTGGCATTGATGGCTGGTGGGCATGAGTCTCCACACCCAGCATTGTATGTGGTTACCGGGGATTGAACTCAGGGCCTTTAGCTTGCAAGGCAGGCGCCAGAACCACTGAGCTAAACCTCTGGCCCCACATCTTTGAAATTGACAGTTTTAATTCTTTTTTATCTCTATGTTTTACTTCTTTATTTTCTATTACTGTGAATCCTCCAGTAAACTAGTGAATACCAGAGTGAGCAGACATCTTTGCTTTGTTCCCGATTTTAGGAGAAACAATTCATTTTTTTAACCACTAAGTATAAGGTAGCAATCAGCTTTTCAAAGTACCATTTTTTATTTATTAATTTTATTTCACTGATTTCTATCTCACTTTTATTATTCCTTTCTTCTGCTTATTTTAGGTTAGTTTGATTTTTTTCTATTTCCATAAGATCATTGATTTTAAACTTATTTTCTCTAATATTAATATTTTGTGCTAAAATGCCCCTCTAATTATTGCCTCTCATAAATTTTGAATTGTTGTGCTTTTATTTTCATTCAGTTTAAAATGTTTTCTAATTGGGTTGGGGAATTAGCTCAGTGGTACTGTGCCTGCCTGGCAAGTGCAAGATCCTGAGTTCAATTCCCAGTACAAAAAATAAATAAAAGTTAAAGATAAAATATTTTCTAATTTACTTTGTGGTTACTTTTTTGACTTACACATTATTTAGGAGTGCCTTATTTGATTTCCAAATATTTGGGAACTTTTTAAGATATTACAACATTGATTTACAGTTTAATTCTATTGTGGTCCAATTTGAGTCCACATATTTATTGAGAAAAGGTTTATGAACAAGAATGTAGTATCTTGTTAAGCATTTTATACACGTTTGTGAAAAATAGGCAGTCTGCTAGGGTTGAGTGTTTATAAAAATTTTTAGATTAAAGTGGTTGACACTATTGTTCAGGTACTGTATATCCTTACTGATTCTGTTTATCAGTTATTGAGAGGGAAGTATGAAGCCATCAATTATTATTGTGGACTTTTCTATTTCTTATTTCATTTCAGTAAGTTTTTGGTTTATGCACATTTGGAGCTGTATTATTTGGTGTGTGCATTTTTAATATTGTTTGTTCTTTTGTTGAATTAGTCCTTCATTCTTATAAAATGTTCCTCCTTCCTCCCTGTTAATATATTTTTGCTTTAAAATCTCCTTCCCCTGATATTAACATAGTTACCTTAGGTTACATTAGATAACTGTTTTAAGGTTACATCTTATTCATTGTTTTATTTTATTTATTTATTTATTTTTGAGACAGGGTCTCGCTTTGTAGTTCAGGCTGGCCCTGAACTCACTATGTAGCCCAGGCAAGCCTTGAACTCAGTAATCCTCCTGCCTCTGCCTCTCGAGTGCTGGGATTACAGGTGTGAGCCACCACGCCTGGCCATCATTTTATTTTTAATGGATCTGTGTCTTCATATTTAAAGTAGTGTTTGGTAAATGTACAACATTAAACCTTCCATTTTTAATGTAGTAAAATAACGACTCCTTTATAATTGGATATTTAGATTGTTAATATTTGGTTTGGATCAAGATCTACTATCTTGATTTTTGCTTTCTATTTGATCCAGAGGGCCCCTCCACTTTCTTTGCATGAAGTGAGATTTTTATTGTTCTGTTTTATCTTCTATTTTGGTTTGTTAGCTACACATTTTGCTTTTTTGTGTTTGCTCTAGAATTTGCAGCATAAATTAAGCTATCACATTCTATCTTCACATAATATTATACTACAGTAGAAATAATACAACACCTTAGGAAATTATACTATCATTTCCTCCCCCAACCTTTGAGCTATTGTCATTCACATATGATATAAAACCCCATTACATGTTGTTATTTTTCTCTGAACAGTCTATTACTTTTAAGGAATCCATTAAAGTGAGAAAAAGTACTTTGCATTTTACATATTTACCATTTCTGTAATTCTACATTCTACCTTATGGATTCAAATTTCCATCTACTGTCTTATTTTTATCCAAAGAACCTTTTCTAGCATTTATATTTTAGTGCAGATCTGTTGACAATGAACTTTATTAACTTGTTTGTGTGAAAAGTATTTCACCTTCAATTTTGGAATATAATTTTTTTATTTAATTGCATTCTTTATTGGTACAATTTGCACACATCTCACACTCACACATAACATTGGGGAATTTGTACCAATATATGACACAGTCAATTCTCATTTTTACCCCTATCCCCATCCACACCTCCCCACCCCCTATATACATGCCCTTTTATTTTCTTTCAGAATCATATTTATTTCTTCCCCTCATTACATCCCCACATCAAATTTCCTTTGGAAATTTCCCATTCTGAAAAGATTGTCATACTACTAGAGCTCATTTGCATCTACCGGTGCTCATATCAATGAGAAGATCCGGTATTTGCCTATCTGTGCTCTATTGATTTCACGCCTTAGCGTGTCCTCCAGGTGCATCCATTTGCACATAAATGAATCAATCTTGTCATTCTTTATGGCAGAATAGTACTCCATTTTATAAAAAAAACCCACATCTTTATCCAGTCTCCAGTTGATGGGCATTTGGGTTGTTTCCAAGATTGAGCTATCATGAACTGAGCTGCTATGAACAAGGGTGTACATCTGTCTTTCCACTGTGATTTTCTAAATTCTTTTGGGTATATTTGGAATATAATTTAAACATAAAAGGATTCTAAAGCAAATTACTTTAAAGATTGATTTTCTATTATCTTTTAAAAATAGTCTCTGGTGAAATGCTGTGATCCTCTGTATATAATGTCTTTTGAGGTTGCTTTTGTTTCTTTTTTTTCAGTAGTTTGATTATGAAGCGCTTTTATCTAGTTCTCTTTATGTTTACTCTTCTTGGGAGGCATTGAGCTTTTTGCATCTGTAGGGTTAGACTCTTGATGAACAAATGGATGAGTTCATGCAACCATCCTTAAAACATCAAGGGAATGTGTGTATTAGAAATTATGTACAGGCAAAACTATAGAGCTCAAGTGGCTACTTTAAAGCTTTTCCTCCTTCATTAGAATTTTAAAAATATGAAAAACTTCTGCCATGTAAATATTTTCCTAACAACTGTGAGAGTCTAAGAAAACTATTTTTAAAAATGTGTTGTACACAACTTCTTTCTAAATTACTTCCAAATAAGGTTGTGTGTCCTACACAATTACTTTGAATTTAGGAAAATGTTAATGTACTTTATTTTTAGAAAATTATTTATGGAATTAGAAGAAGAAACATAGACAAAACCCAGGCATAAAAGATAATGAAAAGTGATTTTGACATAACATAAAAAATCAGTAATAATTTTAACAAATGTGTTTAAGGTATCTATGAAGAAATCTTCAAAATACTATTTAAAGAGGCAAAAGTTAAACAGAGTAAATATTCCTTGTCCTTGGAAAGGGAGCAATAGTATCAGAAGTTCATTCACCCTAAATTAATACTCCAGCTTTCTCAAGAGGAAAAAGCCAGACAAAGTAGAAAAATTCTGAAAAAGAAGAGCAATAATAACTAGTTTTTTACACATGAAAACTGTTAACTTCAATTGAAACTGTAAATACAGAGGCAAACTTACACCATGAAGAGATCAGTGAGAAGGAGGCTCTAGAAACATGCTCAATATGGAAACTCTGTCATAAAGGCCCCATTTCATTTTCATGAATAATGGATTAATTAATGCATGGCATTAAGGCAAATGGAATGCCATCTGGAAAAAATATTTTTGAAAGTTGGGGCCTACTTTATCTCATATACTATAATAAATTCCAATGAGATTGAACACTTAAGTGTAAAAAATAGAAGCTTAAACATTAAAACAAATCAATGAAGAAGTTTTTATAATCCTGAAGACTTGGGAGGTTGACACAACATTGAGATGCCATTTTAAAGAAGAAAACACTTAATTATTAAAATGTTCTAAATGTTAAATGTCCTCCCATAAGTAAAATAAAAGATATGTTGAAAATATTTTTTGGAACTAGTATGGATAATGTACAGAGTACTTATGTATCAACAAGGAAAAAACTAAGAGCCAAATTTAAAAATGGGTAAAGGTATAAACAGGCAGTTCACAATTTGGTTACCTATGAAAAGATTTTTAAAACTTCTCATTGTAAGAAAATGTGAATGAAAGTGGCCACAAGATACCACTTTCCATTCAACTGACAAAGATGAAAAAGTTTAGTGAATTATAGTTTCAGTGAGGGTCTCAGAAGACAGAGACACTCTCATATACTTTGTGCAGGAGTGTATGTTGGAGACCAGTTCGGCAATATCTACCAGAATTTTAAATGTATGCATCTTTTGACTCCGTTATTTTCCTCTAGGCACTGCTGCCTTCAGTCATTCTTGCACATGTACAAAGAGCGTGTCCACAAGGCTGGCAGCATTGTGTGTGCTCATGTAGTTGAGAAAGACCTAATGACCAGGGTAGAGCTCTCTACCTCCACCCTCTTTCCTAATCAGTGTATACACCTCCAGCTACCATGAGCGTTGGCTGCTAATAGCTTACAACTCATGCTTCTGCGGAGACTTGTCCTCAACTAACTAGGATTCGCCTCACCTGGAAATACCTGCAGGTGGCCAAAAGCTGGTGTCTGAAGTATTTGCGATACAAAAACTTACCACCATTTCCTGGTGCCATGCACGCTCCGGTGCTCCTCACAGCATGGGCTAAAGGTTAGACTTGACAAAAGCCACACCTCTGCTTGGCTCCTTTTCTAACCTGTTTTCCTTTCTGGCCTCTGTATAGGCTTCTGTTAAAAGCACTTCTCGTGAAATCATTTGCATAATTGTGGCTCTACTTCTAGAGGCTCCGACCTAAGACCTCTGTTAACAGGAATTAGTTAAATAAATTACAGTATGCCATGTAGTGAAGTGATAACTAGAGATTAGGAAGAGAAAAGCAATAGTTCTCTATATACTGGTATCGAATAATCTCCCAAACATGGTAGAAAAAGCAAATTGTAGTTTAGTAGTGAAAATAACAAACAAGTTACAGCTAGGGTTGAATACATGAAATATCCCTGTGAATATAGCTAAGAAATGAGAGCTTGATGCACAGGAGAGAAGAGTTGGGGTCTCTAAGATGAGAAAGATGAAACTGAGCTTTCTACTCCACCATATCCTTTTTTTTCTACCTTTTTAATACTCCTCCAAGTGAATAAATAATTAAATAATATTATTTCAACAGTACTGATGCAAAACTCATTAGTACTATCAAATAATGCAGGATTTGGAGAATGTTACTTACCAGAAACTATCCCTTGTTTCATGGAGAGCGCCTGGCTGCAGAATAGTCACACTTCTGTACACCAGCAGGCCAGTTCTCTAAGTGGAAGCATATGGATTTGGAGTCCTTAAAGAGTGCCAAAAATTCTCTGATTATCTGTAGCTTAAGGTCTCTCTCTCTCTCTTTTTTGCAATTTTGTTAATACTGAGTAAACACTTCTCTTATGGTTAATACCATGGCAACTTCCAACTGGTCCTTTTAGATTATCACAAATTGCTACATATCTTCTTCAAATTAAGGTGCTTTTTTCTGAACTGGAGTGCAGTTACCTTTTATTTCACTGCATTAATTATGATAATTTTCTGCCTCCTTCACCCCTGTGACCAAGTAGCCATTACACCATTATTAGTCACTGTTGGCAAAACTGTATACACCAATCTGCCGCGAAGTGTACATTATTTTGAGGACCAAACACACTTGACTGAGGGCTTATACACAGAAAACAGTGTCAAAGAACCATCCATATCATCTCTGCTTCATACAGTAGAGGTCATAAAAAATCTGTTTGCAGCTGAAACATGCAAAGATATTGCAGACTTTTCTCGCTGTTCAGTCCTGAGACAGGATGCATAACACCCTAGAATGGCCTTATCCTTCACTACTTTCTGAATCTCACATTCTTGCAAGATGCTGCTCTCGTCACATTTATGTATCCATTTAGAGATGACACAGGAAGCGCAGTGTAGGAAGGCCAGTGTGAATGCATCGTGCGGGAGTGCTTAGTGGTTGGTTCCTTTGCTTTTCACTCTGTAACACTGAGAGGATCCTTCTGTTTTGCCTCTCTCAGTGCAAAAGGTCTGGGAAAACAGTGGTGAATGTGGTACAGACTCTTAAGGAGTTCAGAATTACATTAGAGAGATTGCAAACATATGTTTTTTTCAGTGTATAAAAGGGAAAGAAACACTGTAAAATTTGATACTATGTATATACTGTACATAGTGTATATGTATATATATATATAATACGACTTACTAAAATATAAAATTCTATACACTAGAAATAGCCCAAACAAAACGGAGAGGCTGAGAATAGTAACACCTTGAATTTTAGAACCCAAGAGGGTGGGTTGCTTTTAAAAGTCCATAACAGAAAGATGAATAGCCAGAAAAGAAAAAAGGGCAGAGACATGAACAGACAATTCGCAAGGAGTGATCCTATTCATCAACGACAAGATATCATTTCCACCCATTAAACTGGCATAATATTACAACTGTAGGCCCTCATAAGGTGACAGTGTGTTTGGAAAGACAGTTCAGCTGTTAGTGTAAATTGGCACTGCCTTTCTAGTACTTGTCTAGATCAAAAACCTGAAACCAGTTCTTGCTACTTGACTGTATAATTCTACCTTTCAGAATTTTGCCTTGTAGACATATTCAAAGTTATTTAAAAAAAAAAAACCCTTTCTATGAGAATGTTTACTGTAATTTTTTTTTGTGGTACTAGGGAACAATCTTGGGCCCTTGTGCTTCCAAGTTAGTCTCAGTACCACTTGAGCTAAGTCCCCGGCAAGAATGCTTACTGTAATACTAGATATGATCATGAAAAATTGCTGTCAATTAATTTCAAAATTAAATGGTTACATGAATGGACACATCATGGGATGGAAACATTCTGCCATTAAAATTCATATTTTCATAGAGTAAGAACAAGGGAAAACACTTCAGGCATGTTAGTAAGAGATAACATGGAAACACGGTAAGAACTCAAATGGTTAACAACAAGCACATCAACAGCAATGAGGAAACCAAAATATGAAGAATAGTTGTTTATATGTGATGAAAGGAGTGTTTTTAATTTCTCTTTTTTACTTCTGTTTTTTTCCTGTATTTTCAGTCTTTACTCTGAACAAGTATTACTTTGAAACTATATTAAAAGATCATATCAAATGTTAAAGAGATATAAAAGCCACTGGATTTATTCTCCACTCAATCTAGATATTTATACACAGAAGTGTTTTAAATGATTTTATTTGGTTCTAACTTTTAAAGATTCCCTTGACCTTCTAAATACAACTGGCACACAGAATCTTGAAATTACTCTAGACTATAACTTCTTCACAGGAAAACCTCCAGTACCTCTCTGAAATCTTAAACTTTTTCTGAAAACTTAGTAGTTGACTCTACTGTCACTTGTGGTTCTTTGAGGTTCAGAATCCTTTAATCCAGGAAAGCAGATGTATTATTTATTCCCTTTTTTTGTACTCTTCCATCTTACGCCTTCAGACTTTGCATTTTAATGCCAAGTAAAATCATCTTTTCACTAGAAAATCAAAACATGAATATAGCTGGCAAAAATGTATTATGTCAGTATCATGGCTGGAATTATAACAATAGTGTATGGGATATTATGATAGACATGGAAATTGAAGCTGAAATGCAACTTTTTATAGCTGAAAAAATGGTGAAAGCTGGATTTTGTACTAAGTATTAAATTTTATGAAATAATGTGAGGTTGGGATGTAACAGCAATAGTTGGGAGATAGCAAAACAATCTACAACATTTTATGGTTATAAAATAAATCCATAGGCATGATAATGGAATTTTTTTAACATTTAGTCAAAACATCTCTCGTTTGGTTGACTTTATAAATTCAAATGTAGGCATAGAAACCTTTCAGTTTTCCTTTGTGGTGTTGTAGGTATTTAGGTCAACAGTCCCAGTAAGATGTATCCAGTTTTTAACATAAAAATATTTTCCAGAGTTTATGTGGAAAGAAGTTATAGTTGGAAACATTTTTGTTTTGTGACTAGAGACTGACTTCTCATATTATCTAAGCCTTACATATATAAGATCACAGGGCAGTTCTCATTCATTAAAAAAAATCTATTGCACTAATTTCTTTAACCACATTCCTTTCCCAGCAAATCTTTTGCAAGACAATGCCTATAAAAACTGGAAAAAGTTGTGTTTCTAATATTTTATATCTATATTATGTAAATATTGATAATTAAAAATATCTTGTCTGTAAAAATGCTTATTGCATATTCAACATATTTTAGGCAAGATGTTTTATGATAATTCAATTCGGTCTTGACAATTTTTAAAAAAGGTATTGAATAATGGTGACATTTTGGGCAAAGTTCACAGGTATGAACTTTTTTCAAAGTACCATCTTTGTTCTCTGCCAAAAAAAGTAACAACTGGGCAATTCATGTTAACTTTAGTGTCTAAATCACTGAGAATAATTGCTCTTATTTCTTCAAATAAAATTTTAATTATCTTTAAAAAAGGGGATGGTGTTACTGTGAAAATTTCTGCAACTGTGTTTTGTGGAACAGATATAAACCTAATGTATATAAATTCAATATCCATAAACGATTAGGAAAATAAATTGCAAATATCTTTCATAGCAGTTAGAGAAACAAGAAACTTCTCTACCTGATTCATAGGTTAAAGTATTTTAATTAATCTACAGAAGGTAGTGGTTTAATTGCACTTCTTTGAATGTAAGAAAAATAATTTTGTTATTCTCTTAAATGATATCAATCTGCTCTGGGCCTCTACACCTATCTGGGGAAATTGGATCTCAGTTTGTTTTGTGGAAAGTCTCCACTGCTCTCGGGTGAATGTCACACAGAACTTCAGGGAGCTTCTGCAGTGCAGGCCACAGGGGAAAGACATACTTGTCTTCACTTTGCATTGGTTGTTCCTGAAAAGCTCCTTGGGCAAGCTAGCATGCCCCAGAGTTCATTCTAGAGACTTCCCGCTTTGGGACAGTGATAAGGGGGCACTTAGAGGGTTGATTTCCTGGGTTGTGGTGGACCTTAGTGTAGAAGATGCAGGTGCCCAGTTTTAGTTTCTAAAGCCACAGCTAGTCAAGCCATACCTCTGAATTACCTCCCTAGGTGTAGTTTGTAAGTGTCTGAAATCAGAGGAGCCACGATGAACCCACTCACGTGAATGTACAAGTGATTGATGTAGATCTCATTATATGTGAGAAGGTAGTAAAAGGTAGTCTTACTTCCCACTGTGACGATCTCCGAATCCAACCTGGTCATCAGGTTGGTTCCCCTTCTCTGCTCCCAAAGGATCTGAGAACAACATATAACCACAAAAGCCCGGACCTCCACGGGCTGCTTTTTGCCTCACCTTGGCTCTCACAAGTGCTTGACGAGTCTTGTCTCCAATTCTACCTGGCTGATGTCCAGACAGGACCTTAAGCCATTCCCTTCCCTCAGCTGCAGCCCTGCCTGCTGTGGGTAAATGAGTTGTATGTGTGACAATATGGCTTTGGGTGCCAGACAAGCTCTACATTCACCATCTTCAGAACCTTGGCCCAATTTCCTAACTCCTGTTAGCACAGAGGACCTAACCTTGGAGGATTTCATGAACCTAACAAAATAATGTGTCTGGAAAGAGCTTAGTCCACCATGGCAGGGCTGCATGAATGCGCCTGAGATTATGGTTATCCTTCCCTCAAAACAGTGAACAGCGTCTGTCCTTATTTCCTTGGAAAGCAAAGTTTCCCAGCATATTCTCCTTCAACTCTTGGATATTACTTTTTACACAGCATCCTCCATTTTCACTAGTCATATTTTCTACAATGTATCTCCAAACCTGTGTTCTTGGTCGCCATTTTTATGCCTTTGGTCCAGTGGGATTTCTGGTTACTCACCTCCCTTCCCTGGGACCTTCCTTGGCTTTCAGGCAAGCTTTCTACTCTGGAGCAAACTTCTTGAAACACTGTCCTCTAGAGTCTTCCCTCCCCTGCCTATTACTGTGTGGCACAGTGTTCCTCATGTCTTCCCTTGTCATCTTCCATGTTTCAGTTCTTAACACTTTGGCCTTTTGTAATGATTCGCCCTGAGGCTTCCAGAGGATGTTGAATGGACCAAAACATTGCTATGTGTCCCACGTTTTGGAGAGAGCCAGCAGTGGTTGAAGCTAGATACATCCCCACAGCTGATCATGGTGAGGGAGAACTACCCAACCACGTGAGGAGGTGATTTGACCTTTCCTGAATGTAGTATAGCTTTTTTTTTTTTTTTTGAGACAGGGTCTCGCTTTGTAGTTCAGGCTGGCCCTGAGTGAGCTCACTGTGGTGCCCAGGCAAGTTGCCGCGAACTCAGCAATCCTCCTGTCTCTGCCTCCCGAGTGCTGGGATTACAGGCGTGAGCCACCACGCCCGGCAATGTGGTATGCGGTGTTGATTGTTGGTGGGCGTGTCTCCCCACCCAGCATTATATGTGGTTACTGAGGATCGAACTCAGGACCTTGCGCTTGCGAGGCAGGCGCTGGAACCACTGAGCTAACCCTCCGGCCCTGTAGTATAGCTTTTTGAAGCTAGATTACTTGGATGTGAACCCCACCTCTGCTTATGACCATAGGGTTGAGTTACTTAATTCAACTCAATTCAATTCAACTTAATACAATTCAACATAATTCGACTGGTTGAATTATTTAACCTCTCTGTGCCTTCTGGTTTCTTATCTGTAAAATAGAGATAATAATAGGACCTATTCCACAGGGCAATTGAATTCAATGAATCCAGTATTAAGAATAGGGATAGTAGCATTATAATTCCCCAAACCTTCCTCCCTGATCCAGGTCCCTCTGGGGAAGGAAAGAAGGGAAAGAATAATAATCCCCAGCTTCACTTTGGATCTTTCCAGCAATGGGTCAAAGCTGTGCATGAGGACAGGAGAGGGGAGAAAATGACATTTAAGTCATATTTGAGACAGAAATGTTTAATTGGCTTGGAATTTTAACACTTTCTCGGGAAATGTCTGCAAAACTGTGGGTTCTGTCCAAGATGGAATTAAGAATTATTTTACAAAATCTGTATTGCAGTTTTTGATAAAATAAAAACCTATACCCTGGTTTTTATTCTATTAACTTGATTCCTTGATAGTCATGCTAATGATGATGGCAGTAGCAATGATGATAGTTAACTGCATTTAGGCCAACTTTTCTTGGATAGTCACTATATTGGTGAAGTATCGAGCTGAAGTATCAGTTTATTACTCACACATGCTATGGTGACAATGGTTAAAGAACACAGATAGAAACAATTAGCAAGAACGTGAAAAATAGGAACACTCGTGGGAATGCAGTTACTGGTGGGAATGCAAAATGGTGCAGTCACTTTGGAAAACGGTTCAGCAGGTCCTGACAGTGTTAAACACAGAGTTATCTGCTGACCTGGCAATTCCATCACTCCGCATGAAAGAGAAATGAAAGTGAGGTCCATATACAAACTTGTCCACAAGTGTCATCAGCGGCGTTATTGACGATAGGCAAAATGCAGAAACAACATAAATGTCCAACAATGTATGAATGGGTAAGGAAAGTGTGCTATATTCTTATGGTGGAGAACTGTTCAGCCATATAAAGCATGAAGTACTGGTATATGTTAAACATGTTCATAATGCTCGAAACATTATTTTAAATGAAAGAAGCAAGTCACAAAAGTGTATATGTTGTATGATCTCACTCATTTGAAATATCCAGAATAAGCCAAGTTAGAGGAAATGAAAGATTAGTGATTGTTGAGAGCTTGTTGAGGTGGGATGAAAAAAGAGCTCTAATGGCTACAAATTTCTCTTTGGAGTGAAGAAAATGTTAGAAATTTAGATTTCATGATGATTACACAACTCTAAAAAGATAGACATTAGGCTGTATAAATAATGTCTCAATAAAGCTATTAAATCAATTTATTGCTGTCAAACTTTTGGAAAGATATCCACAGTTTCCTTGGACTTGGTCTATATTTTAGGATAAATGACCTTTTCCTTCTTGGCACTTGGCCTTGCCAGGACGTTTGTCCTAGTTCTGGCTGGCTAGCCTTTGGGTCTATTTTTAAGTTTGAAGAAAATATTGACAAGTCTTAATAGAATATAGCACTTACTTCTGCCATGGCCTGAATATGCCCACCTCTTCCCCAGATTCCTGGGTTCATAAATTTAATCGCCCATGGATAGTATTAAGATACAGAGTGCTCTTACCAGTACCCAGTACTGGTGCCTTAATCCTAGATTTCTTGACCCCCAGAAATATGAGCAATTCCATTCCTTTTAAATTACCAAGCCTCGAGTGTTTTGTGAGACAGTACAAATGGACCAAGATAAGCTTTAAGAATAGAATCTGAGAACAACAGGTATTTGCTTGCAGTTGTGTTCGAGACGCGTGTCACCCTAGCCTCACTACCCTAGACTTGGGTTCAGGCCCTGGGAGTAGATGTGGAGAAGCAGGGACAGTGGGACATATGTTTTGACTCTGGATGGGCAGCAGCAGCAGCCAGTCTGGTGTCCAGGGAGGGCGTCTGTCTGTCGTGAGGCAGTGGATGTAAGGCATGCGCTCCTGTGACCCACAGCAGTGGTGGTCTCGCTGGTCCATTCGTGGCTGGATTTTGGCTGTGACCAAAGGCTGCTAAGTGTTTCTGGTCCTGATTGTTTTCTAAGCTTGGCTTTTCAACCTTCCCAGTGATCATGTGAGCTGAATAATATCCTTCTACTCAGTTACCTTCCTTTCATGATCATTATCTTTAAGTGCAGCTGAGAATCCTGTATGATACAGTTGGAGACAGAATGATTTTTCTTCCCCAAAGATCTCTAAGATCCATCTCTTTTGACACCATAAGCATGTATTTATGCTGTAACTTCTTTTTGCCATTTGTGGTTTCATTTATTTTTCATAATAACTTTGTGACTTGGACACTGATAGTCCCCATTTCACAGATGAGGAAACAGGTGCCTGGGAATGAATAATTTATAGATTCAAATCTAGGCCAAGTGGCATGTCCTTTCCCCTAGATTTCTAGGGCCTCTTCTTCATTTTCTTTTTTTTTAAATTGAATTCTTTATTGGTACATTTTATATACAGTTCACAATCACACCCATTGGAGAATTTGTACCAGTGTATGACACAAGTTAATTCTCATTTTTACCCATATGCCTACCCACCCCACACAACCCCCCACCCCCTATATACATGTTCTTTTTCTTTTCAGATCATATTTATTCTTTCCCCTCATTAATTTCCCCTACCACATTCCCTTTGAATATTTCCTATTTTACAAAATCTATCATACATTCTAGAACTCATTTACATCTACACGCTCTCATACCAGAGAAAAGACACAGTATTTACATATCTGTGAACTTTTTACTTCACTTATTAGTGTGTCCTCCAGGTGTGTCCATTTGCACATAAATGAATGAAACTCGTTTTTATTCTTTATTCTTCTTCATTTTCACTGCTGCTACACCTTGCTCATTATTTATGGATAAAAAGTCCCATTCCCCCTGCCTCTGTCCTCTTCCTTCTTTAAATCGAGGTGTACATCATTGGCAGATCCCTTTATGTAAGTGCTATAGATTTGTCTGCAAACACCCTATAACTGCTCCTTCTTGTCTACGTGCTGGGACTGAAGGAAGACTTTACTGCTGCTATTCAATGTTTCTGTCACCTCTGGCTATATCGCTCACTCGTTCGCAGCCCATCACATGCTACAGGATTAGGGCCCATTTTCCCTTAGTCTGATTTAATGTACTACAGACAGTAGACCATCAATAAATTTCCCTAATCCTGGGACAGACTGAAGACAAAAGTTTGAATTCACTCCTCGTGTTTCCATCGTAAACTCCCAATTATTTGGCAATAATGATTGGAGGACAATAAAACAGGCATCACATATCATATGGTGGGATGTATTGGAATGTGATATTCTTGGCAGGAAATCATTTTGGAGTGGAAAATGTTTGCTAAATATAAACACTGTAAAAACATGTGCAACATCGAGGCTTTATTATTAGCTTCTCAGGGAATTCTATCTAGAAGCTGAAGAACTCGCAAGGCTCTACAATCCTTGGAATGGAATTTAGGCTTGCTTTCTGAAATCAATCCAGGCAAGCCTTTTTACACACGAACATTCTTAGAAAGTCTTTGAACATCTATTCTGACTCACTTCAACTGGTGGATCCAAGTCCAAAAATAAAGTCACCATGAGGTTCTGCTTACTTCCCGCTTTAGTCGCACTGGAAATTTTCCAAGGAAAACTCATATGCTTTGAGCTCTCCTTTTCCTCTCCTGTATTGCCAGCACCGGGTAGTAGGAACTTAGGCTTAGGTCAAAGCTGGGATGGTTCGAACCCAGGTCACTTGTAGGTACTGAGCAGGAAAATGAGGAGGACTGGGCCATACCTGCCTAGGCCTTACCTGCAAATCGAGGGCAGGCGTGCAGGGCTGGTCAGGAGGGACAGGTGCTTCATTCTGCTGAGGGGCTGAGCCAGGAGTCCCCATCTGGCTTCTGCTTTCTGTGTCTCCCATTCATCCCTTGGGGCTAGTGGAGGCCCATGAATCCTGTGGGTAGCAGGAGAGATCGAAGAGTATAGCCCACATTCTAAGACACCGTGACATGTACTTTTTATTTTGGGTCTGGGTCCCGCTTTGATTCCTGAGTGCCATACTCTGTGAGAGTATCTTGCCAAATCCCCTTAATAAGAGCCAGCCTGGTGCCTGGATGCCTGACATCTGCTCCTTCTCTCCTTATGCCTTTTCCTACTTTCCACAAGAGCTTCGAGAAGTGGTTATCACTCCCTTTTGTTGCTATGACTTTGGAGTCCAGTGGGCCACCTTCCTGTATGCTGCTTGGTCACTTATACCGCTGTCTGTTCTTAGGGCCATGCGTTCTCCGTCCGTCCCGTCCTCCACGGCCTCCTGTCAGTTGGAACTGTGTCCTCCGGAGCTGTCTCCTTCCATACAATTCTGCAGGCAGCCTAATTTCAGTCCCGGAGCACATGATAATGTCACCAGCTCTATGCTTCACAGGGGTAGCAGGAACCGAGGGGCCTGTCAGGGACTGAAAACAGATGAAAAACCTTAATAGCATGCACAGAAAGAATGAGTTGAGAGCCTAGAGTAGGGTGGTAAACCTGTGCTACGTGTGGTTATTTATCTTTTAAGACAAAAGATGTCAATGTATGAGTTCTTTTTCCTAAACTAAAATCTCAGTATTTAGGTTTAATTGCTGATGGGCCCTTTGCAATAGGTAAGTGAGTTTTGGGGTGCAGTTTGTGCGTTGATTTCTAAAAGGTTTCCTTTCACAGTCCTAGACTGACTAGTGGCAGAAACTGAGCAACCTACCAAAGAGGCCAGGGTTCCATTACTGCGTAGGTGTCTTTGTGCTAAAGAGAAAACTCATCTGCTTTGAGTGGAAGTTTAAAAAGCTGCTTTCACAGCTGCAGCAGGAAGCACAGTGGTTTGAGTAGGAGTCCACAAAAGATACGTGTAAATCCTGCCCTCTGGGATCGGCACATGTGATCTCATGTGGAAAAAGGGTCTTTGCAGATGTAATTAAGGATCATGAGGTGAGATCATCCTGGATGAACTTCATTTCTAAATTCAACGACAGATGCCCTTATAAAGAGAAGATAAACAGAGAAGGCAGAGGTGGAAGCCGAGATTTGAGAACTGAAACTACAAGCCAATGCGTGTCATGTCTTGATGATGGGAGAAGTTTGGAGAGAGGCGTAGGACAGGTTCTTCCCAGAACCTCCAAAAGGAAGTGCCTTGCTGACAGCTTGATGTAAGATATTTAACTTCCAGAACTTTGGAGATACATTTCTATTTCTTTAAGTTAGTTTGCAGTGATAGGTTATAGGATACCTAAGAAACTAATATACAACCCCAATGGGGAGATGTGACTTGCTGGGCAGAATGCATATTAGCTTCCGGCCTCTTTATCCTCTCAGCTTGATTTCTTTGTGGATATATAGCAGTGGACAAACTGCACAATCATTTATCAAAGCACTGATGGAAACCGAGAAGCCAGAGCTCAAATCTACATGAAGAATTAGAGAGAGACAGCAGATAGTAGTGGAGAAAGAATGGATTCCAGAAGCAGAGAGAGGCTTGGGATTCTGACATTTTCACAAATTAATATGACTGAGCATTTGAGCAGGAAGAGAAAGAGCATTTATTGATCACCGGTTGGGAAATATCATTCTTCTGACACCACGGCATGACTAACAGAATTGGATGTTAGTGTACAGCCCTTGGTGTTCCATCTGTCCTCCATAAATATTCCTTTCTTTCTGTCTTCTCATCTTGGGTAGCTAATGTCAACATCACAGGAACAGGAAAGCTGCTGGGACTTGTGCTGTCAGTTTGCTTCTGGTCAGGAGTGGATGAGGCCTCTTGAAACAGCAGCCAATAGTATCTGCCCTTGGAGGAGAAAGAGATCAGTGTACCACTTGGAGAAGAGATAAAGCAGGAACCACAGTTTATAAATATTGTGTTTGTAACATGGCCACAATTTGAAGCCTACACTGCATATTTATTTTATATGTAGCACTAAGTATATTCAAAACTGGTTTAAGATAATTTCCATAATGAACATAAATATTATAAATGTCGATTTCAAATGGAATTCAAGTGAGAAAGAAACTCTTCCAGTATACTCATATTTTGATATTGTTGTCTTTGCCAGACAAGAGGGAATGACTTCATTTCCATTTTATTACAAGAGGAAAACTGGTGATAGTTGCCCTGGGTTAAAGGAGAATGAGTTCACGTTTATCCAGCAAGTATAGCCTCACTGTCCTAAATTTGGGAATGTTTTGCTTCTTCTGAACCTGAACAGAAAGGTGTACTAAAATAACAATGTTAATATGCACCATTAAGAGGATTTTGATGGTTCATAAAGTGCCCAAGAACCATATAAAAGGGTTACTGATGAGTATTTATAGATCAGACCAAAAAACTTGTAGTTTTTTTATTTGATTATGTTTTGGTGTTGTGCTACAAATAGTTGATGGAATGTGACTCAAATTCTGTCTCTCCATTCTCCTCCTCTTTTTTCTTCTTCTTCTTCTTCTCCTCCTGTCTCTGTCCCTCCCCCTCTGTCTCTGTCTCTGTCTCCCATTCCCCTTTTACTATTATATTTGGGCTTGAACCTAGGGCCTTCACACTGAACTACATATGCAACCCTTTTTAATTTTTTATTTTGAGACAGGGTCTTGCTAAGTTTCCCAGATGGGGTTTGAATTGGCAATCCTCCTGCCTCAGCCTCTCACCATGCTGGTTTACAAGCATGTGTCGCTACCCATGGCCCCAAGCCTTTATTTTATAGATCTTTCAAGTATGATATTGAAGGGTATTCTGTGTGAGTTGTATGTAGTCTGTGAGAGCCCCAAGGCTGGTCCTGTGTGTCCTGGTAATAGAGGTGCCCAGGTACTATTATGACAGAACTGTGAGCCTAGAAATCATTAGAAGAGAGGAGTGACTACACCTTGTACCTCCATGAAAGCTACCTTACAGAAGCTGATGCTTCTGTGGAGCCCAGGGTGGTGGAAGAGAGAGCTGAGCACATAGTGGCTTTGACCTCCACGGCAATCCCTTGAGGGTCTGAGCACATTTCTGTTGGATTCATTGGGACCTTTAATGAAAAGGTGTTGGGCTATCCAACACCTGAGACCTTGTAGGAGATAGAAAAATCATAACCTTTATGCATATGATTATAAATGAAGGTTTATTCCAAACGAAGAGTTGTTTATTGAGCTACCCTCTCCCAAGTGCATGCATGTGAACAGCGACTCTTATAAAAGTGAGCTTTAAAGGACTCACTTCTGATTTTTGAACTGACAGATATGTCAGATTTAGAACTGTGAACTTGAGCACTCAAGGAAGTAGAGACAACAGTCTTTTCTGTCTTTATGTCCCATGTCAGCATTACCAGAAATTCTCAGCCAAAAGTTCATTGCTTTAAGGATAGTTAAATGAAGATGCCAAGGGATTAGGTAAAACATTAGCCATGTGCTATTTCAGAGTCAATGGTAATATCTACTGCAAAAGAGAAGAATAAACTCAGAGCCTTTTGCTAAGTAGCACAGTGATGCCCAAATCACGCTTCACTACGTTGCTTTGGAAGAAGACTGTTTCATCTCTATCCAAGGTGGTATTGATAGATTCATGGAAAGAAATCCTGGTCTCCAGAAGCTTGTCAGCCTTCCAATGACGTGTTTTTTCAAATAATTCAACTCGTCAGGCCCATCTGGAAATCATTGTTTCGATGCTTCCTATCTTTCATCTGACCCCTGCTAAAAACTGCAGAAAGAATATAATTTGCAGAAAGACTGAGATGTTCCAAAGTCATAGTTAATGCCCTGCTGACATTTGAACGTCAGCGGCTTCTTCTTTGAAAGTGTAGATATTGGCAGAAGAAGTCATAGAGGCCTAGATTTATGGAATAGTTGGCTCAGAAGGCCTCGTAGGCCTTGTGCCTACTTCCTGTTTGGAGAGATGTATCCTTTGTGACTTTCCTGTTATATGGTTTCCCATTTAGGGAAAAGACGCTCCCTGCTTTGCAAGGCAGCCTATTTCTAAGGAAAGTCCTTCAGTCGAGCTGAAATGTACATACGTTAACAGTGGGATCCTGTTCTCTGATTTATAAAGCCATGAAGAATAAATGTCTTTCTGTGTGATGGTCCACGTGGTCTAGACAAATGGGTAGAGATACTGAGTTTGACCCCACTCTATCACTTAAGTAGCTGAGCAGTTTAAAATTCTTCAACAGTGTGGTTCTCTGAACTCTTACATGAAAATCAGGATCCCTCTCACATGGACTAGTGTGGGGTTTGGACCAAATAATATATTTTTGCCATCCGTCGTGGTGCTTAGCACAAGGTGGGCATCTGCTGAATAGTCCCTTCCTCCTTCTACCTGGCAGCTTTCCAAACCCTCGGAGGGAGCAAGTCTGTTTCTTACAGCATTTTCTTTACCAGCCACTATATTGTGGATCAGATGGACGGGGCTGAAAATGAGAGAGTGGGAAATATCTAAATCAATGTCTCTCATGAGATTATTTTTAGACAGCACATGGATGATCATTTTACAATAAAATTTAAATCTCTTAAGTGATACACTTCATAGTCATCTTCCATTTTGGCATTATTTTTCCATGTATGATATTGATATAAAGTCTGCTTTAAAGTAAGCCTATTTAAGAATAAAGATAAATCAATAAAAATAGCTTTTTACCTCACTGAATATCCAATGGTTTTAAAAGCAGATAAATTCAAATTTTTAAAAATGTCATTAGTAAGCCAATCTGAGAATCAGCCTACTCTGTAATTTTAACTATCTGACATTCTGTAAACACTGAAACTGTTGAGACAGTACTAACAATCAATGAGGAGGAAAGACGTTGAGACCCCAGAGGACTTTAGGGCATCAAATATACTCTGTATGATACTGTATTTTACATATTTTTACATATTACATTTTTAAAACACTATAGCATACACAAAACAGAATGGATCCTAATATGAGATAGGGATCTTAGCAAATGATGTCTCAACATTTACTCATTAATGTAACAAATGTAGGACATTAATGCAAGATGTTAATAAGAAGAAAAATGAGGGAATGATATGGAAACCCTGTACTTTCTGTTCACTTTTCCTGTAACCCTAAAACTGTGACAACAACAAAAACTGTTAAATTAAAAAAAAAAATCTCATTAGCTAGGTAAATTATTGGCCTGATGATTTATTTGCTATCTTTTATCCCTCTGTCTGGAAGACATTTCATATCAAATGTCATGTCCTCCACAAAATGGTACAGTTGCAACCAATTGTCAACCTCTGAGATCCTCAGGTCTATAAATTTAAAGGGTATATTACACTTCTTTCTCCTTAATATAAACACCTTTTGTTCATTACTAATCCTGCTGTTTCTCTTTTTCGCCTTCTGCCTTTTCCAGAATCTCAGACCTCTTTAATTTACACAAGTATTAATGTGGACTAGGAGTTCTCATCACTCCAGAGCTGGGATACTTGGGTAGCTTCTTGGGTGGTCTTCCTAGTCTCTCCCCCATTCCAAGATCATCCACTGAAATTTGTTAAAATCACATGCTAATACCAAGTTCATTCTGCTCTTTCCATGCTTGAGAATTTATAAGCTTCTGCTTCCAATCATCCAAGTGGATGGAAAGATCAAAGGCCTATTACACGTGCTCAATCAGGACAGAGACCCAGACTAAGATAGTGATTAGCTGATTTTACCAAAATAATTAACAAAGGCACTTTTGACCATTTATTGATCACTAGTAGGGGTCTACTAAGGCATTACTATAGTTTGAGGGTTTGTCCCCCCAGAAGTCAGGTGTTAGAAACTAAATCTCCAAATTCACATAGAATGGAATGTGAAGGTGATTCTTTTGAGAGATAATTAGGAATTAATGAAGGAGGGTTGGTGCCCCAATAACACTAATTGCTTTATAAGAAGAAAGACCCAAGGTAGCACATTTGCTCTGTCTTAGTACATGATAACCTCTGGGGCATGTATCATCGTTAATCAGTTTAACAATAAGCCACAACCTGCGGACCAACTTGGGGGGCATGTATCATTTAGACAGAAGCCCCTCAATACAAGCTTGCTTCAGGCTGTTGGGCTTACCAGCTTTCAAAGCCACTTGATAAACTTCTCTTTATAAATTACTCAGTCTGAAGTATTCAATTACAGCAAAAGAAAATAGATAACCCATCCACCCACTTCTGGGAGTGTTGGTGGGTGGCAGCTCTCTGATGAATTCCTCTTGGAAATTGCCCTTTCCTGAAGACAAGTACCTCTTCACACCATCCCATATCCAATGGCCAGAGGATGAGTGGATAAGTGTCCCACCTCTTTGCATGAATGTGACATTTCAGAAAGGCCATTCAAGTGCTGGATCTCCCATGAGACTGGCTGTTCCTATTTTACTGTATCAAACTTTAGCCCCACCTTCACTTTTTCCCAGCTTTTAACCTCAGTGTATCACCAGTAGTCTTCATGCACAGATATCTCTGTCTTGGCATCTGCTTCATGAAAAAGGAGACCTCTGACGCCATCCAAGTTCAACTCGACTCTAAGCATATTATTCAGAGTCCACTGGACTCAAAGTATGTGATCCAAGATCAACTGGACTATAAATCAGACCAGTTTCCACTCATCTACACAATTTTTCAAAATAAGCGAATTGCAGGGGCCGGAGGGTTAGCTCAGTGGTTCCGGCGCCTGCCTCCAAGCGCAAGGTCCTGAGTTTGATCCCCGGTAACCACACACAATGCTGGGTGTGGTGATTCACACCCACCAGCAATCAATACCACATACCACAGTGCCGGGCGTGGTGGCTAACGCCTGTAATCCCAGTACTTGGGGGGCAGAGACAGGAGGATTGCTGAGTTCGAGGCTTGCCTGGGCTACATAGTGAGCTCAGAGCCAGCCTGAACTACAAAGCGAGACCCTGTCTCAAAAAAAAAAAAAAAAAAAAAAAAAACGAATTGCTGTCTGCTTGAAAGTTCATTCTAAGTTCTAGGAGATCCACTAAGATATTTCATTCATGAAATCTATTCTTTTTTTATGAAATCTATTCTTTACAGCAACACTGTGATGAAGGCCTTCTTTCCATATGAGAATATGAGGAACTAAAGAATTTGGAAGTGAACAGAGGTGGTCTAGTTACAAAGGTGTTTGTCCATAGGGAAGTCCAGTCAGCAGTGGTAGGGAGGCTTGGAACATAGTTCAGCTGAGATTGAATGACTCATCTCCAGTTTGTTTCCCAGATCCAGATTTGGAGCCAGAAGATGGAGGATAAATGGGACTAGGAGGCCTGGAAGTTGTCATCTTCACCTTGCTCATCACGGTCTCTCTTTCCTAGGGCCGCATCCTTACTCTTCGCACATGAGCCCTGCACTCCAAGCCAGCGATTCTTCTTTCCTTCGGCTCCATACCTGCCTTTTGTTTGTATCCTGTTTCGTTTTAAGAAATGCTCATTCTGAAGCCTGTGCCCATCGCATCTCTTTGAATTTGGCTTAAAAACTATATTTTTCATTCAGGTTTTCCTAATCCTAATCTTACCCCCAGATAAAGAATTCACCTTCTTAAGCACTAAGTTTGGTTCTGATTGTTCTGGCTTCATTCTCAAAGGAGGTTGTGCTCAGAACTAGGAGAGCTTTTTTGGTGAGGCTGAGGATTTGGTGGAGGTGAGGGTTATCGTCTCACAGGCATTCTGAGTCAACCAAACAAAGGCCCGAGAGGCTGATTCTAGTACCAACTCAGTTAGGCTAAAATTCAGTTTCTGGATACTGGTTTAGAGGAGGGGCTGTCACTTCTCCCAAATCTAGTCCCTGGGATCTGATGCAGGTGTAGTTATCAAAGTAGGTAGGAGAATAGCAAGAGGTCCGTCTTGATACCAAGAGATCTGGTAGGAACAAAAGGAGCAAGTGATTAGAGAAGGAAATGCAGCCAGGAGGAGATGGGAGTGTGGAGTGCTGCTTCAATATTGTGTCCTCATGAAGAGCATAGAGGGAGACATCTTTATTTACAGAATTAGAAGGAATGGGGTCAGATGCCCTCTCATCCTCCTTCTGAGCAGATGTATGTTCCGGTGAATGGACCAGAATGGAAGGTGCTGGTGGACAGGTTCTCTCCTTTTCTATATCTTCTGAGCTCCTATTTGTTGCTTAGCCTGAACGATTGGAAGCGTCTGAAGAATAACATCACTTAGTGTCACTTTTATGCAATGTCAGAACTCCTTAGAATAAGAGACCCCAGAATACCTATTTAAACCAATTCTGTCGAGCAAATGGACTCTTCTCTATTTGTTGCTACTTCTATGTGCCCATGTGATTTCTAAATGTTTTTTAATGCTGTTAGGCTAGGACTTTTCTGCCAGGTTGATTGGAATGGCTGAGTATTTTAGCATCTGCAGCTGGGAAATCACGGAAGAATTGTCTGAATATTTTCCTTTGCAAGCAATGCTTATGTCAACTAAGGCAGGAGTAAGATTTTTAAATATATCAAACTGTTCCATGATGTGATTCTGAGAGTGAGAATTGTGTAAAATTATGAAAAGGTAAAGTTTTTTTCATTTTGATAACTTGGCAGAAGTCTCTTCTTTTTAGGTCATGTCATCCCCAAGAAAGTCAATATATATATATATATTTTTTTTTTTTTTTGCTTTTTGAGACAGGGTCTCGCTTTGTAGTTCAGGCTGGCCCTGAGCTCACTATGGTGCCCAGGCAAGCCGCCGCGAACTCAGCAATCCTCCTGCCTCTGCCTCCCAAGTGCTGGGATTACAGGCATGAGCCACCACGTCCGGCTTTGTGGTATGCGGCGTTGATTGTTGGTGGGCGTGTCTCCATGCCCAGCATTATATGTGGTTTCCGGGGATCGAACTCGGGACCTTGCGCTTGCGAGGCAGGCGCCAGAACCACTGAGCTAACCCTCCGGCCCATCAATATATTTTCTTATGTATTATTAAGTTTATAATTTTCTTAGCATTATTAATGATAAAAACACAGAGCAAGGCATGACCATGCATGGATAAATTTAATGTCCAAAACCAAGAAGAAAATTTCATTATCTAGTATCTGGATCCTACTCATGACCTAGAGGAGGGTTGCCAAATAAAATAGAGGATTCCCAGTGACAGCTGAATTACAGATAAGAAAATATTTGAAATTTTAAAAAACATTTATTATGGGGAAAACAGTGAAGTGGAAAGTTACAAGAAGCCTCTCTAGATTTCCAATCTAGAGTGTAACAGTTTGGGACAGAAAAAAAAGAGAGAAATAGGTCCTTGGAAATCAGGAGAGGTCTGAAGGAAAATTAAAACCTACAGAGCAATTGAAGAGACACAAGCCAACATAGGAAGGAAGCAGCAATGTGCACTTTCTCACCAGCTCAGAGAGAAGTGGTGGTGTGATAGAGCAGGGACAGCATGGGTCCTGCTCCTACATGAGTTTTTTGACAGGCAACGGCTGGTGAGTGACTCCAGTCCAAGCAGCCATCACATCCCTGGAAAGAATAGTTGATTACATGCCACTTCAGGGAAGGGTTGATTGTCTGAACTTGAGACTCAGAGCAGAGCAGCTATGGGACAGCATCACTTCACAACTCCCAGTGTTATGTCTCCACAGTGACTACGTGAGAGGCAGCCAAAGTCAGGGAACATGATAAAAGAACCCTGGAATGGTTAGAGCTAGAGGACCCAGCTCCCTGCCATGGCCAGAGGCCAAGCCCAGCCTGAGTTGATCTGAATTTGAAAGTTGCAGTATGCTGTCCTTACTTTAATCCTATTGCCTGCTGATACCTTCATGGAGATGGATCTGGAGTCTTAGTGCTTCTTTATCTACCAACATGAGTGGAAACATGTTTTGGCTTTGATACTGTCCCAAAATTATAGATTCCAGAAGAAAATTAGACATTCAAAATTACAGAGAAATTTATGTGTGTGATTGTGTACATTGTTTTTTTTGTGTGTGGGGGAGGTGGTAGTTGCTTTGTTTTTTCTCTTTTCATCTTTTAATCTTCATCAGTTTATTAGGGCTTGGGAAATTTTCTATTGCCCTTGTTTTCGTTTTTATCTCATTTCCTTTTAATTTTCTGCCTTTATTTTTTCTTTTTTTGCTTCCCATATAATTTCTTTTTCTCCTTATTTTTCTTTTATCTTCTGTTTCTTGTCAATTTTTTCTTAATTTTATCTAATTACATAAACATCTTTCTATTTCCTAGGATTCTTTGTATCACTTCTTGTCTTTTTTCTTATATAAAACGTTTCAAATAGCTCCTCTTGCATTCCCCCACTCCCAACCCCTTATATCTCTAATAGTATAACCATAAAGCTTTATTAATCTTTAGTTAGTTAACACTATAAAATTACTGTTGAATTCTTTTCCGTTGCTACTGGAGATATAACTTCCATTTAGTATGTATTAACTGTAAATTATGGCTTGTATTAGCTGTAAGCCATTGCCTGGCTTGTCTTAATGTTTATACTATAGTTATGGATTTCTGCTCTAGGTTTAATAGTGGTACATATTGGTTCTTATGATGTGTTAATATCCAGTTTGTGTTATATGATATTACTATAACTATTTTGCCTGGTATTACCAGTGTCACACAATTGTTACTATTATGGATTTTCTCTGTAAGTTAACATTCAGATTACCTTTGTGATATTAGCAATACTAGAGAACATTTCCAGAGAAGTCAGTTTTGGGCAATTTATACTGGATCTTCCCCTCCCCATTTGGATCTTGGGGCTGAAACAAAGGACTATATTAACCCATGCCAAAAATATATCATTGAAAAGTGACTAAAGAGATCTCTGTACTAGCAGAAAAGTCTTTACACTATAAGTGTCTACAACCCTGAGCACAAAATAATATAAAAAGGTACAACAAAAATCAGTAGAAACAGGAAAAGCCAAAGCAGCAAGAATGCCTCCCCAAATTCCCAACTCTCCCAAAGCCAACCCAAGGGACATTAAGAATAACATAAAGAACATACTCAAATTACTTAAAAGGATAACAGAGGACACTAGAAAACAGATCAAAGAGTTACTCAGCAGGATCACAGAATATATAATTCAATAGATAACAGAAGTAACAGCCAAAATGACTTAGAAGCTTTCAGAGGACACTCATAAAATATTAGATAAACTGAACAAAATAATATGGAACATGAATGATGATTCTGGAAAAAAATTAGAATACATGTAAACATTCCAATAAGAAATCCAAGAGAGGGCCAGAGGGTTAGCTCAGAGGTTCCAGCGCCTGCCTCCCAAGCCCAAGGTCCTGAGTTCGATCCCCGGTAACCACATACAATGCTGGGCGTGGAGACTCACGCCCACCAGCAATCAATACCACATACCGCAGTGCTGGGTGTGGTGGCTCACGCCTGTAATCCCAGCACTTGGGAGGCAGAGACAGGAGGATTGCTGAGTTTGAGGCTTGCCTGGACTACATAGTGAGCTCAGAGCCAGCCTGAACTACAAAGCGAGACCCTGTCTCAAAAAAAAAAAAAAGAAATCCAAGAGATTAAAAATCATATTGAAAGTATGGACAGCAGAAGTGACCAATGTGAAGAAAGCATTTCAGAACTAGAAGACAGTGATACCTTCAAAGTCCAGCTACTCAAAGACAACTTAAAAAAACAACAAGAGAACATGAAAAATGGATCCCACAGCTGCTGGATAATGCAAACAAGACTAATCTAAGAGTAATTGGAATAAGTGAAATATCAGAAGACAGCACAAGTGGCATAAAAAGCCTGTTCAAAAAAATATTGACATAAAACTTCCCAAATATAGGAAAAGAAATAAATATATAGATAATTGAAGCATTTAGACGCCCAAGTAGCTAAGATCAAAAGAGAGCCTCTTCACAACTGAGGGACAAAACTCTTAAAAGCTGTCAGAGAAAGCCAATGAATCACATATAAATGTAAACCCATCAGAATTACAGACGACTTCTCAACACAAATTTTAGAGGCCAGGAGGGCTTGGAATCCTGATAAGACATCAGGTTGTCTAATATCTGCTGTTCAAAGTTACAGGATTAACTTGGTTTTGGTTTGAATGGCACTCAAATCCCTTCATTCTTCAGCCCAGTCATGACAAGAAAGCTAAATCCTCAAGGGAGAGTGCTGGCGATAGTTAGGATCTGAGCTGGGCATGGTGGCTCTCACCTGTAATCCCAGCACTCAGGAAGCTGAGGTAGGAGTATCACCACGAGTTTGACGCCAGTCGTGCTACATAGTGAGTTCAAGGCTAGCCTGAATTATAGAGCAAGACTCTGTCTCAGAAGATAAAAACAAAACAAAACAAAAGAGGATCAGAGACAGGACTCTTCATATATTTAGGGACTAGAAAACAACTCTTCATATATTTAGGGACTAGAAAACATGACACTTAATAGTAAGATAGACTGCGGCCCAGAAAAGAGTTAATGAAGACTGGTTTGAGGCTCCTGCACTCTCTGGCTTTTGCTAACACTAACGACTTTGCTCGCATAATGTTTTTAATTGTAGTCTAGCCCAGCAGTGGAGCTGAGGCAGTTCATGTCCTATCTGTTTTGCCAGGTGGGCTCCAGGCCCAGAGGATGGTAGATCCATGATATGACAGAACAGTCAAGATGTGAGTAGCTTGGGGAAGGTTGGGTAACAGCCCCCAAATTGCCTTCCTTCGTGATGGAAGTATGCAGAGGGGAGAGTAGTCTGTGTGCCAGATACAGTGTGAAGAAGCAATAGAAACAGTTGGAGAAGCAGGTTGGATTGAAACAGGAAAGTACAGGCTAAAAGGCAGGTGAGTCATCATATAAAGATAGCACTAGATGCAAGAGAAAGATTCTTCCTTTACAAAACAGACACAGTGATACAAAGGTGAGAGCAGGCATCTGCAGGTTGTGTGTGATCTCCAGGCTCAGCAGGAGCCTGTCCTAAAAAGGCTGTCACTGAAGATAGCTTGCAAAGTGAACACATGCCCTCAACAGAAAAGCACACATTTCCAGGAGGTCTGAGGTCTTCACCAACTGCACCAGATGCTGTTTGCCTTGTGCAAAGTCATAGGAGAGAAATCTAGTTAAGCACCAATGCTAGCAAATGAGGGTTTAAGGGAATTGAAAGAAAGCAAGCAAATAAAAGGAGGCATGGAAAAAAGAAAGAAACCACACAGACATGGTGAACCCCCCCTAACCAATTCCACTGATTTAAGGATTTTGACTGAAAATTCTGAAGATCAGTGCTTCCTAGACTTTCAGTTACCTTATTTTTCACTATTTAAATTAGATTTTACATAAAAATGTGTGTAATGCGGTTAATTTCTCTAAGGCATTTCTTTCTGCTAAGTTGATTTATATTAAAATGTTGAAAAGTTCACATCTGGTTATGGAAAGTGTTCCCCATGAATACTTTTTGGTCTAATTTCTAAATGAACTCCAAATGCCTGAGTTTTGAGGAGTCAAGAAAGGCTCTACTCATGTCGATATTTTCCCTAGCTCTAGGAGCCTGAACTCCCGTGCCCCTCCCCCCAGCTTTGGTATCAGTGTGTGGTCCATGTTCAAATGGTGTTTTCCTTTTACTTATTTGATTTTTGCATGTACCACATCTCCATGTACATTCTCAAATGTAAAATAAACTATCTCAAAATGATTTTTTGCACTTCTAGAGATAACCAAAGCAAAAATACATTGTTTTATCCAGTAAAAATATACTGACAGAAGTACAATAAAAACACTCACCTCCAAATTCAGTCACACTAAAGAATTTAATCATCTCTTAGGAAAATAAACCACTTTGGAAATGACTTCATTTATCACTGATTCATTGTGAAATTAGATATCAAGAAACAAGGAAAATAAAGCTAGGTTAGCATGAAAAAGGCCAATGTGTTCTGGTCTAAGTGTTTAGGTCAATGGATAATCACTGGCCATTCTAAGTAAAAGCTCAGTTTTCAGGGCCAGCTGTGGGGGGGCGGGTGGCAACAAGATGTGGTGTCAGGAGCCTGAGGGCACCAACCTGGGAAGCTGCTTCTGTCCTCAGTCTGTTCTGCTCTGAATGCTTTGTATCTTCAAGGCAGGTGACCTAACCTCAGATCCTGTAAATGAGACATAGACAGATGAATCAGGTTTCCCTCGAGCTCTAGATCCTGATCTCCATGATGAAGGCAATCGCATCACCTAAAAGGTAAAGAGTTGCCTTAAGTATTATTCAATTGTCCCTGGGCAGCTCAGATCCTGGGCAAATGAAGGTCACTGTTGTGAGTGCTCATTGTGGTGTTGACAACTGTGCTGGGGAGAATTAATGGAGACTTGGGAGCTTGAAATATCAGTGCTTCTGGACCCTCTTCATGATGTGCTGCACTTGGAAATCTGGGATGGGCAGACGAAGATGCCCATAGGCACGTGGTCCTGGTACTTAGAATCCCTTGGTCCTTCTCAGATGTCCCCAGGGCTGAAAGGATTGATTTCTCGAATACTAAATCATAACTCAGTCATAGTGTAGACGAGCACATTGGTCAGGAAGCTGTGAACTAGAAAACATTTATTCTACATGGAAGGTTATGTTTTACATGATAAACATTATAGCTGCTAAAGATGACATTCCTTTATTCTTTGCCTTTTATTTAAAAATCTAGAATGAATGAGAAATCACGGATTGGGAAGAAGTGAGAGAATAAAATCACTTGATGCTGCCTTGATTCTTGGATGGCTCTAAAGTATCTGAGGATAGAGGCAGCAGGAGGGATGCAGGCCAGAAAGCTACAAGGAGATTGTGAAAGGACAGAGCTCTGGGAGTCAGTAGTCCATACAGAGGAGAGTTGAAGTCAAGGAGGAACTGTCTCCAAATTGAGAGAGAATGAGGTGACAAAGAGCTCAAGGGTTAGCAAAGAGATGGAGCTAGAAAAATGCATAAAGTTCATTTGCTGTTCCTTATGAAAAGATTTAGAGTCATCTCATGAGCAAAAACATAAGATAAAATTATGTGATTTGCCTTACATAATGACACATAAAAAGATAGGCGAGGGCTGGGCGTGGTGGCTCACGCCTGTAATCCCAGCAGTCGGGACGCAGAGATAGGAAGACTGCTGAGTTCGAGGTTTGCCTGGGCTACATAGTGAGCTCAGAGCCAGCCTGAACTACAAAGCGAGATCCTGTCTCAAAAAAGAAAAAAAAGAAAAAGATAGGTGAGGGCACATGCACAGATTGTTCATTCACAGAGGGCCTTCATCCTTTTAACTAATATATATCAAGCACCTATTATATTTCTACCATTATTCTAACCTTTGAAGAACAAGTCCTTTCTACATTTTACACACACACACACACACACACACACACACACACACACATCCCCCACTATACATTACAACCTACTTTCCAAGAGATGGACCTGAATGTAGACAGTCCTATATTTTCACAGGGCAAGAATCCACTGCCATCCTAAAGGGTTGCCTGTCATCAGGATCAACACAGAGCTTTGGCCCCACTATATTTGTCTTCCACTCACTTAAATGGTTAACTGGATGGTTAGGTTCCAGGATGCTTGCCCAAGCGTGCTCCCAGCCCATCAGTGAGCTGAGCTGAGCTGGCATCTGTCTTGCATTACTCAGGAGCTGGGCATCTGCAGGCTGAGCTCATACTGTGGAGGCCTCGGCAGGACCTTGATCTCTCTTCACACTGTCGCTGTGAGATGACGGGGCGCAGCCCAGGTCATGGTTCAGATCTGAGATGCAGGTTCTGAGGACAAAGTCTGCTGGGATCACTTTTATTGGAAACGCTTTCATTTTGATTCAGTGTCAGAACATTCCAGCTTTAGGACTTTTAACTCCAGAGAAAGTGAAGGCAAATCTTTCCACTGTTTTGTTTCCCCTAGATTATTTTCATTAAAATATTGTAGATAAAGAAAAGACCAGAGATTTTCTTCCTCTTAAGGTCAGCATGTGTCTCAGGGTCTGTGACTTTCTTTGTCATCCACAAAATACATGATACCCACAACTTTAAGGAAGGAAAGGTTGATTTGCATTCACAGTCCATAGTCTGTTGGCTGCAAGGCAGGACAGTGTGGCACAGAGGCCTGCTAGAGGAGTGGCTGCTCGCAGCATGGTAGAAAGGAAGCAGAGAGGACAGAGAGAGAGAGAGACAGACAGACAGACAGACAGAAGGGAGGGAAGAACTGAGAAGTAGGGTTTGCAAACCCTTCCAAGCCATGTCCCTCGGGACCTGCTTGTCCCATCCAGGTCCTACCTCCTGCAAGCAAGTCAGTTAGAATATCCATATAGACCATGCACCTCCCAAAAGCCTCACTTAGGAGCATACGTGGTCTCGGGGACATCTACACATAAACCATAGCAGTATGTTTGGGATTTTCATTAGTTATTTAGTTAATCCCATCTTTAGAACTTTCCATTGTGATCAGTGTTTCTAATCTTTCTGATTCTTTAAAGTAATTCCTGTGCAAGAAGCTCCCTCTTCCCTGCCTATCTCCCTCTTTTTCTTTGCCCCCAATCTGAAACTGAAACAGTGAGAGATGAGAATTTCATTCTGAAATTGAGAATGATCTCTGGGTGAAAAATCATTCCCAAAGTATAGGCTGTCCTAGGTTTATAACTGAACTTAAAGTAACCCTACACTTCCTCTTCCATCACCTGTTGTATCTAATTAGTTGTATATAAGGTCTACTTCTTAAAATACTATATGTAGATACAGTATCAGTACATCTCTATTACTAATGGCAACCTAAATTTATTAGCCTATCTCTTGATCTAGTGATGAACATTTCTAGGAGCTTAATCTTAGAAATATGGTCACATGCATGTGTAATGACCTACTTGGAGCAGTGCTTATCGTAACATTGTATATAACAGCAAAATATAGGAAATGACTCACATTTTCTGTATTTTATTTTTCTATATTTAATATCATACCCATTAATTAGTGACTGATAAAATAGTGGGTCCACCAGTGTAATATTAAGCAGCTATTTAAAAGAATTTTTTTTTTGAGACAGGGTCTCGCTTTGTAGTTCAGGCTAGCTCTGAGCTCACTATGTAGCCCAGGCAAGCCTTGAATTTAGCAATCCTCCTGTCTCTGCCTCCCGAGTGCTGGGATTACAGGTGTGAGCCACCACGCCCGACTAAAAGAATCTTTAAATGTATTAATGTTAATGAGCTCTACTTACATTATAAAATTTGAAAGTTAACATTTGTGAAAAAAGGACACAGACACATTTTCTTGTGTGCATGTACATATGTGTGTGTGTGTGTGTGTGTGTGTGTGTATTACCCCTGAAAAGATATGTAAGAAATCTCTTTGCCTTTGGAATGGGAGTTGGATGACTGAGAGACAGGAGTGGAGAAAGAATTTGTGTCATAATATACTATGGAGCTTTTGATTTCTGATCCATGTGAATGAATGTAAGTATGTAAACAAACACACTTTAAATTTAAAATTTTTCATCTGATCCCTGACAATCTGGTTGAAGAACTTCTTACTACACTGACTTCTCTGGAGAGAGGATGGAATGGTAGTGTTGACCCAAACCTCTTGATAGAGTTTATGTGAATTAGGCTGTCCAAGGAGCACAAGCTGAGATCCTTGGAGGGGAGAAAGACCCACTCTACTTTTTTCTGTTGGGAAGCCTGTCCCTGAGAGCCAGTCCAGATCAAGCCACTCCTCATGAGAAGGCCATCTTGGTAAGAGCAGCAACTATAGTTTCTCCCCAAGGGTAGGTAATACCCTTGCCATGTCTGTCTCCTCAAAATTCATATGTTAAAGTGCTAATCACCAATGCGGTGGTAGCAGAAGCTGGGGCTTATTGGAGATGACTTTCAAGAGAGTAAAGTCCTTAGGAAAGGAGCATTTGTAGAGAGATAGGACAGAGCTTGTTTCCTCTCTTCTCTACACCATGTGAGGCTACAAGGAAAAATGCCCGTCTGCAAACCAGAAAGAGAATCCTTCGCAGACATCATGATTTTGGACTTCAACTGTTGGAAATAACCTGTTTGCCATTTAAGTCATCCTGTCTATGGCATATCTGTCATAGCAGCCTGAGTAGACTAGGATATCATTCTGTTTCTAGAGATTCATTCTTACAAATGTGGCTGAGCCGATGACCTCAAACTAGAGATACATGTAGCTGCCCCTTTCCTAAGTGTGAGGAGGAGGTTCTTTTGTGGAGGGAAAACACAGAGTGGGGTGGAAGGAGCTAACTGCTTCAAACTTCCATAATGTCTTCATAAAGGCCCATCTCCCCCAGGCAGCCAGGCCTATCCACTCAGCCGTGATGATCTCCTCCCACGAACACCTGAAAGTCTTAACTGTGAGAGTCCAAACCAGGCTCAGAGCGAACTTTGTGTGGCCATTCACTTTGACACATACAGTCATGCTGAATCAACCCACCAACTCCATTCACTTACACTTTCAGTCAGTGTTTATTGAACGATTTCTTGCCAGCACGTAGCAAAAAGATAATGGAGAGCTCACTGCTTACTTTAAGAACTCACAGATCAGTAAGGAATCGTTGGACATTAAGAAGTTCTTGAAACCAATGAGGCATGGAAGGGGACCTCTGAACTATGCTGGGGGGACAGAAAGAGCTGCTCAGGGGAGCTTCTTGGCGTGAGGGATGAGAGTATAAGGAGAGCTTTCTGGGGGGATCAGTAGAAAAAAGGACATTCAACAGGAAGGCATTTTTAGGAGATTTACAACTGGTTCCATATACCTGAATAACTAGTACCTGCACAAAAGCAAGAGTGATGGGGAAGGATCCTTAGGCATGAGCTAAAACAATATGGATTCCTTCACAGCTAGGATTTATGTCTATATTGATAGATCCTTGGTGTCTCAGAGTGTCTGGGGCGGGGGAGGCAGCAAATATGTATTTGTTCTCTAGGGAAAAATTACTAGTAGAAATCGATTAATGGATATGTCGGGCAAAATTTGGACATTAAAAGGTTATTGAAGGACTTTAGCAAGGTGAATGACAGATGGGTCAGGTGTCCATTTGGAATAAGCACCTAATCCAAAGTTAATTTAAAAATCTCAAGATGAAGGCTGAAAGAAAACACATGAATATCTGTTTATACATAGATGGAATTCTGATAATGAATCACACTGAAAATGAAAAATACTAAATAAAGAATGTATAAGATGCACACTTTTTTAAAATGTACAAAACTCAGTAGAAGAATAAAAAGAAGACTTAACAGAATTAAGAATAACACCATATTCCTGGGCAGGAAAAATCATATTGTAAAGATGTCATGCTTCCCTAAAATAATAAGTAAATTTAATACAGTTTCAACCAAAATCCCAGTGGGATTTTGTGGTGCTTGACAAATAGCCTTTAAAATCTGTTTGTATGTATAAATGAATGAGGACAGCCCAGAAAAATTTGAAAAACCAAGAAAAATGAGAAAGGACCTTGTTTAACCAGATCAAACGACACTACATACATCTACACTAATTAAAAAAGTATGGCCCTGGAGCAGGGACAGAAAAATTCAACAGAATAAAGTACCTAAAACTAGCCACTTTTGTAGATTATAATTAGCATGTGATCATAGCTGATATTTATCAAGTGCCTACTATGTGCTTTGCCTCATTCTGAGCCATTTCAATTAGTCATTTAACTCTCCCATGCTCCTTTGAATTGTCCCCATTTTGTATGTGACAAAGCACATTGTAGATTATGATACATGTCTAAAGTTACAGAGCTAGTGAGCAGCATCCTGGCTGTCTGATAGAAAAGCTTTCAGTTTCAGTCACAATGACATGCTCTTTCTACCAGTAAAAAGCCAGGAAATTAAAAGGTAACAGACTGACAAATTTGACTATACAATATTTAAAACATCTGTACTTAAAAGAACATGTTAAAAGAAAAGTGAAATACTGGGAACATATTTATAAATCATGTAGAAAAGTGTCATTATCTTCAATATATGTATTCTTACAATATATTGCATAGAAAGTAAGGAATCAAAATGCATAAAAAGTAAGGAATCAAAATGAATAAGGCCATTACTGGGAGATATGCAAATGGTCAATAAACATTGGTACTCAGTAACATTAATGAAAATTAAAATGAGCTATTTTCCTCCTTTTAGAATAGTAAAGAGTAAAATATTTTATAAATGCCTAGGGCTGACAAGAATGTGTCAGGTGAAGCTGAAAGATCAGAGCTTGGAGTAAAAGAAGTTAGTAATTTTGATCCTAGCTTCATTAAAAGTGTGTGTGTGTGTGTGTGTGTGTGTGTGTTTGTATACATGTGCACATGTGTGTGACTGGGGATTGAACCCACAACCTTGCAAATGCTAGACCAGCATTCTACCACTGGGCTACATTCCAAGCATCCCCAGCTCTTTCTTTAAATTTTGAGACAGGAACTCACTAAGTTGCTCAGGTTAGCCTCAAGTTTGCAATCCTGTTTTAGCCTCTCAAAGTTGATGTTTCAATGATTTTTGGTCTTAATTTTCACTATAAAATATTGCATTGAAATGTTATGTGACTTGATTGCTGAAGTTTTTATACCACCTTAAACTTATACCTGAAGAAAGACACCTTATTTGTCTTATCCTAGTTCAAGTCCTATAAATTCTTACTACTTTTGAGAATAATCTCTAAAAACATGTTCAGATGTTAAGTGTGCCTATCCACTATTCTAGCAATTCTTTTTTCTAAGAATTTTGCCTAGAAATGACTGGGCAAGAACAAATATATCTGCATACAGGATGGCTATTGTAACATAGTTTATAAGAAAAAAAAGAAGCAATCTAATTGGCCACCAGTAAGGAATTGGTTAAGTAAACTGTGTACATTTATGCAATGAAGGATTATATAGGCATTGAAAAAAAATGACATAAGTGTGTACATTTAAAGGAAAGATGTCCATGGTGCATTAAAGAATAAATTACAAGCTAGAGTATATAAAACTGTATGTGTACAATAACCCTAATGTGCATTTACGCATATACATAGACACGTGTGCAACTGCAAGAAATGTCTTAAAAAGTAATGTAAATTGCTGGGCACGGTGGCTCACACCTGTAATCCCAGCACTTGGGAGGCAGAGGCAGGAGGATTGCTGAGCTCAAGGCTTGCCTGGGCTACACAGTGAGCTCAGGGCCAGCCTGAACTACAAAGTGAACCCATCTCAAACAAAAACAAAAACAAAAAGTAATGTAAAGCTATTGGAGTAACATGAAAAAGTAGCAAAAGGGAACGTCACACTTCACAAAATTTCACCCATCCTGGTAGGTACTGTATTATCTTTCTCCCACAAAGCTTTTTGCTGACTTACCCCTGCCCGATTCTCTGCTATAGTATACTTTCCCTATTTGAGGCTGTAGATAATATCTCTAGTCTAGCCATGAATTATTCCCTATGTCTTTAGTTCTGAGGCTTTACCCATCACTCAGAAGGCCTGGTACTTTTACCATGTGAGCCTTTGCCCCTGGGAGGCAGGTGTGACAACCCATGGTTTTGTTTGGGGAAGTCTTCAGCTCATGACTCTGCCTCCCTGGACAGAGGGAAAATTCCTGTTCTTCCCACCTGCCTTTCAACTCGGAACACAGATAAGTGCCTGGGCTCAGTTAGTCCCCTGCTCCTGCCCCACATGTGGAATCAGAAGCTGGTGACTCAGAGCACCAGCCATCATACAGGACCCAGTTTGGCAGTGGTGGTGGTAGATCTTTTCATTTCTGAAAGCAGAAGCCCTGTGGGTCCTTGTGGAGGCCCTTACTGCCTGCGCCTGTGGGGGTCAGCACTGTGGTGGGGCTGTGGGTCTCCTCCAAGCCAGCTCCACAGAAAGATGTGATTTATCTTTGCCCACACAGCCTCTCAGCCCAGGTTGCTAACCTTCCCGGAGGTGCAGTAAGCAACCTAATACTCTTTAATAAATCCTTCTCCTGCTTATATTGGGTATATTTGCTTTCTAGTATTTGCAACTAAGAATACCAATGAAAATACATTTATTTTTTATCACTACCGTATTTTGTGGAGAAATTTAGTTTCAACATCCATTACTGCTTACCCTTAAAAATGTGAACAAGCTTGTAGGTCAAGTCAAATTGGTATGTTTGGGCTACCTTCATTAGTCTAGAGCTGTGTAGTCAGCTATGGTAGATTCTGGCCCATATGGCTATTTAAACTTAAGTTAATTAAAAGTAAATAATATTAAAAACTTTGCCACACTGAACATGTTCAGTAGCCACTTGTGACTAGTGCAGAGTGAGAACATTTATATTATTACAGGAGGTGCTATTGGATAGCACATTCTAGAAGGATCTTATGATCTTACCAGCTCATTAGAGAGTAAAATGGCACTCTGGGATATAATAATTGCATTATCTGATCATATTACAAAAATATTTTGCTAACCAATGAGTAATATTGCTAACAGGGTAGAGTATGTCTCACTTCACAACTTAAAATGTTCTTGTTTCCTGCCATCCAACTTCCCATTCTTGATTTCTTGTTTTAAAGTCTATTTTGACAAATTTATTAAAAGTATTTGGGCATGTGCTATACCTGTCTTGGCAACTTTGTGAGATTGTTATGAGTACAATCATATAGTTCAGGAAAAGAACTCATATTCACAACTGATCTAGAATGAGTTCACCACTTGACTTTGAGCAATTTGTTCAACATTTCTAGGTTCCATTTTCCCCACCAGCCAATTGAAAAAGTTGATTGAGATCATTTCTAAGTTCTCTCATCTGAGAATTAAATTGTGTTATATATTGGGCGCAAATTCCCAATATTGAGTATGATCATGATGTGTATATACAATGTACCAATACAGATAAAAAAGTTCTAGCCTCTCATATGGATCCTTGAACACTTTATTTCTTTTTTGATTTTATTGGCACATTTTATATACAAATCATGATCACAGTTGACTTTGAGAATTTATACCAGTATATGACACAACTTATCATTTTTCCTATTCCCCGTCCACTCTACAACCCTCCCGTATACATAAGCTTTGCTCCCTTTTTTAACAATCAAATTTTCTTTCCCTTCTTTACTTACTCCTCCCCCTTTTCCCTTTGAATATTTTCAATTTCACAATAGCTATCATATATTTTATTTACATCTTCAGTTTCTCATACCAGAGAAAAGATATGGTATTTACACATCTATGACCTATTTATTTCACTTATGAGTATGTCCTGAGGGTACAACCATTTGCGTATAATGATTCAAACTTATCATTCTTTATGGCAGAGTAATACTCCATTTCATATAAAAAACCCACATCTTCTTTATCTAGTCTCCAGTTGATGGACATTTGGGTTGTTTCCAAGATTTGGCTATTACGAACTGAGCTGGTATAAACATGGGTGCACATATGTTGCTAAAATATGAATTTTTAGTTCTTTCATGTATATCCCAAGCAGGGGAATATCAGAGTCAAATGGAACCTCTAATCCTAGTTTTTTAGGAATCTCCACACTGGTTACACCAGACTACATCCTAACCAACAGTGGAGAAGGGTTTCTTTCTCTCCACAGTCTCGCCAGCATTTGTTGTTGGTTAATTTCGAGATAGCAGCTGTTCTTTGTGTAGAGAGGTGGAATATCCATATTGTTTTCATCTGCATCTCTCAAATAACCAATGATGTGGAGCATTTTTTCATCTGCTTCTTAGCTGCTTTTACCTCTTCCTCTGAAAAGTTTCTGTTCATTTCAGATGCCCAGTTTTGAATTGGGTCTTTAAATTTGGGAGGGGGGGTTAAAGCTTTATATATTCTAGATAGTAGTCCTTTGTCTGAGAAACAGCTGGTAATTTTTTTTCCTATGTTGTTGGTTGTCTTTTCACTCTGCTGGTGGTTTCTCTTGCTGTGCAGAAGCTTTTTAATAAGATGAGATCGCAGTTGTTGATTCCTTCTGCTTGTTTTCATACCGCAGAGCTTTTATTCATAAAGTGAACACTTCATTTAAATTTCTTCTGGAGAACTGAGAATAGAGTTCTGATGCTGGTAAACAACAGCTGGAGAGGGGGGAAGAAACTATAACAATCAGGAATTAGTCTGTATTAAAAATTTTGTAGTCTCCAGCCCAGTTTGCTGGTGGCAAATCTTAAAATCCAAAACACAAAGTGGAGAGAGTATACTACAACCACTTTCTTGGAATTACTCCATGGCCATATTTCTATTACACTAAATGTTTAAATGTTCAGAAGCAACTTGAAAAATAAGTTTTCAAATCTTTCTTTTTAGGTGGTCAAACTTCATGCTTGGCAGCTCATTTTGCTTGTTACAAGAACACAGTCTACCCAAAAATGATCAAATTGTTCCAAGTAACTAGCTGTGTGCTCTCCTAAAAATTCAAACTCACATCTAAAAGTTACCACTTTAGAACAGCCACCTGGTACCTCCCAGAAAAAGACTCTGTGAGCCCTGGAGGGCTTCTGATTCAGGAATTCAAGTGCACACCACAGTGTTAGCCTGCCTCTGCTCAATCGTCTTCCACCCTGACAGCTTCTATTACCAGAGTAAAATGTTAGTCTACAGCTTCTTGAGAAGCAAGGATATACTGGGCGAGTGAGGGTTAAGCCCACGTGGATTTGATAGCTTCAAGTGCCTTTACAGAATTTTTAATCTTGAAAATGGACCTTCTTACTGTCAGTAGGAAGTTGGGTTATGATTACAAGCACAACAGGAACATTCAAAAGCATTTTTATGTGTTAAGAACTTTATACACGTTACACATTCAGTCATTGTCTACCCTGTTTTGAAGTCAAGAGCTGCTGTGAACATCTTGCTACCACATGCAAATGGAAAATAATCCCAATACACAGAAGAAAGAGGTAAAAGAAATGAGCTGAGAAAAATTTTGTCCTGATGATATACATCTCACAATCACACGTAGCATTGGGGAATTTGTACCAATATATGACACAGTCGATTCTCATTTTTTACCCATATCCCTACCCACCCACACTTCCCCACCCCCTATATACATGCTTTTTTATTTTCTTTCAGAATCATATTTATTCCTTCCCCTCATTGCATCCCCACACCAAATTTCCCTTGAAAATTTCCCATTCGACAAAGACCGTCATACTTTCTAGAGCTCATTTGCATCTACAGGTGCTCATATCAATGAGAAGATCCGGTATTTGCCTATCTGTGATCTATTGATTTCACTCATTAGCGTGTCCTCCAGGTGTATCCATTTGCATATAAATGAATCAATCTTGTCATTCTTTATGGCAGAATAGTACTCCATTTTATAGAAAAACAACATCTTCTTTATCTACTCTCCTGCTGATGGGCATTTGGGTTATTTCCAAGACTGAGCTATCACAAACTGAGCTGCTATGAACAAGGGTGTACATCTGTCTTTCCAATGTGATTTTAAAAATTCTTTTGGGTATATTCCTAGCAGGGGGATAGCAGGGTCAAATGGGAGCCCTAGTCCTAGTTTTTAAGAAATCTCCACACAGATCTCCACAATGGTTGCACAAGTCTGCAATCCCAACAGTGGAGAAGGGTTCCTTTCTCCCCACAGCCTCGCCAGCATTTATTGTTGGTTGATTTTGTAATAGCGGCCATTCTTTGTAGAGTGAGATGAAATCTCAGCGTTGTTTTTATTTGCATCTCTCGAATGACCAGTGATGTTGAACATTTCTTCATATGCTTCTTAGCTGCTTTGACTTCTGTCTCTGAGAAGTGTCTTTTCAGCTCTATTCTTGTACTTTGGAGCTGTGTGAAGTCGTTCAAGTCTCTTATCTTCAGTTTTTGCATCAATTTTTCTTTCACATATATTTTCAAGAATTCTATAGACTTGTTTTAATTAATGCTACTAATGTGAAAGTACATAAAATGAAAGAGTGTATAGAAAAGTAATTCAGTATTTTTCCCCAAGGGAAAATCACACCACCACTAATGTGGGCTCTGAGAATTGCCTGGATGTGGAGATTCAGAGTCATTCATTTCCTTGTTCTGAAACCTAGGCCCTGAATTCCTCTGGAGAAATACGTTAATATGGCATTTTGCTGAAACATCCTATAGATATTTGCATAAGGAATTTTTTGACCATTGAACAATATATATGTGGGAAAGGTCTTGGAGTATTTTAACATGTTAAGCTGCATAGTCTTAAAGAGGTTTATTTTTATCTCTGTTGGCTGGTACTTTTTTTTTCCATATCCTATTGGAGTTTTAGTTTCTATGAAGATACTTTCAAGATTTTTTTCAATGAAGCATGTTTTATGTTAATTAATGTTTTGTTTTTCATCAATTGTGAAAGGCAAGCAGTTGACAAGCTCTCCTTATCTCTGGATAAAGCCTTTTCTTTATTCATGAGCTGGTGAATTACTGTCAACCTGCCATCAGTGGCTCCAGTTCTAAACTGAGTGTTGTATACTTTAGATACAAACTTTTACAGCACTTTAAACTGCTTCTTAATACTTTGAAAATGTAAGTACAGATGATTATAGGCATCTACAGGTCAGTATTTTCAAAGGCATCATGAAGACTGGATCTCTTCCACAGGCAGTGTATAACTGCATAAATAAATATGATCGAATCTACCTTGTCAGACTTTCTCTTAGTTGCTTCTCTCATTGGTGAGAAAAAATGCTGAAAACCCAAAGTTAAAGGAAGAAAGGTGTATTTCAGCTCAGTTTGTAGAGTCTATAGTCAGCTGTTTCCATAGCAGGGCAGCATGGTAGAGAGGCATCACAGAGGAGAAACAGTCCATGGCACGCTAGGCAGGATGCCAGCAAGCAGGCCAAGCAGTGAGCACCAGAAGGCCTACCTTCTTTCTATCCCTTTATATTTCATCCAGGTTATGTCTAGTGATTGATTCCTCCTATAATCAGGGTGAGGATTCCATTATCCACACCCTTAATCCCAGTATTACATCCTTAATCCACATTCAGACATGCTAATCTAGCAACCTTCAAACTTCCCACTTATGACTATACAAGGCTTTGAGGGGACATATAGATACAAGCCATAAGAGCCCTTCAGGAGAAGAGAACAAGTAATTCTGTTATTCGTGTGGAGTGATCAGCTGCATCCATTTTTAGATGATTCTGTTCCTGCATAGCCATAATCCCAGATGCTAGCACACTGGCAGGAGGGATACAGGTCAAACTCAGCCTAAAATTTACTGACATAGCAAGAGCATGTCTTAAAATAAAAATATTAAAAGCATAGGGAGGTGCCACTGGAGATGTAGCTCAGTTTGAAGGCTCTAGGTTTAATCTCCAGTACTGCGAGAAAACAAAAAACAAAATAAAAAAATTTAAAGTGCATCCTTTTTTACTATTCTGTCAAAAACACAATGAGACTGATTCTCTCAGAAGGCAAAATAGTTTCTTGTTAGAGTTTGGAATCTTTGGGGGAAACTTGTAGCATTTCTATGCAATTAGGTTACAAAGAAATACATTTCAACTCCAGAGAACCCTTTTTTCCTGAACAAGAGCAAATTGTACTATGGATGTTTGTGTGTGAGAATGCAACAAATTGGCTAAAAATGATTGTAAGTTTGTTTTTCTTCCAAATTAATAAAAAGTAGACTGTACTTATGTTGCTAATTGCTAAGTCTAGAATCCATTACAATGATTGCACCCAGACATCCAATAATTATTTCTTGAGTGAATAAAAACATGAAAGTACTGAGCAAGTGTCTTCAGGAGACAGAAAATACTTTGCAGAGGAGACTTTTCAGACTGGGTATTAGGGACTGAGTGGAGCTCTCTTTGTGAATGATGGGAGGGATGAAAGGAACTGTAGTAAAAAGAAACAGAGATGTAGATTTTTACACTTTTTTTTTTTTTTTTTGCAGTACTGGGGATTGAACTTGGGCACTTGTGTGTTGAAGTTTGGCATGGTACCACTTGAGCTAAATCCCCAGGCCCCAAGAGGTGTAGATTTTTAGTATCTGGTTGTTCCTAGCAGGAACAATCCATAAGTAAAATCTTGCACAAGGTAATAAAAGACAAATCTTCATGATAAAAGTGCAAATAACATCCCAATTCATAAGTGGTCTGCTGTGAATGTTGGCCAGAAGTTGGCCCTTAGCTAAACCATGAGGATTATATTAGGTCACTTGGTTTTGTGAGGTGATGAACCATTCTAAAAGGTGGCACATTCCTGTTGTCGTTGCAGGGCTGCACACAGAGGGTGAGACGCAGAGTTACATACATACACCAGACTCTAGGGAGGTTTCTGGAACGCTTCGGTTTAATGCATGCAGTGGGAGCGATTGCAGTGGGAAGCGGTGGGAGAGATTTGTGGTGGCTATTGGGGATTGGTCTATGGTTGTCAGGGGGTGGCCCAACATTGAGGAGGAACAGGCAATCTCTGGCCCTCACATGCCCTTTAGCTCAGTGCTCACTTCAGTCTCAATTTAGTCTACGAGGGCCAAGGGCTCTCTCAGGACCTAGGAGACTGGCATGTGGTGTAGTTGGCTCAGCCAAACCTGGATTTCACCATCATCTCCTCCACTCTGTTTAGACCCAATGGCCTCTGCCAACCATATGACATTTTTATGGGTTTGGTAAGATAGGGTGACTCTAAAATTAGCCCACAAGTCCATGAACTTAACTTGGACTAGCCTACTGTGAATCCCTGCCAAATGGAGCCCCAGACATTTTTATTAAAGGTAACCACATAAAAGGATTAAGTCTGTTTGGAACTGTAGGTTTACAATGGTAGCACAGGTATCATGGAAGAATGCTGAAGTTTGTCCAAGGGCATGTGTAGTATTTTGAGTGAGTTGATTAACATTAGTGGCAGCGGTGATCTGGTTGTACAAGGTGACTGAAGCAGTGGTGGCTGCGGAGACTGTGATAACTACAGATACAATGATGGCGATGCTGGCCGAGGCCCCTAAATCATGTTTTCTGTGGGGTCACTGCCCGATCAGTCTTTGGTAAGGGTTGGGTACACAGGCGCTGAAAGGCAAAATTGTTGAGTTGGGGGTATAGAACACATAGTATGAGTCACCACACAAGTAGGAGGTTGAAGGAAGCATTGACCCCAAGAACAAGGAAGATGGGGCAATGGTGTTGGTCACCAGGGTAGAGGAAGATCAGTTGGAGGTGAGGTAGAAAAGTGGATAGAAGGAGAGACAGAAATATCCCATGTGGTATCAATGGGAGACTCAGGGTGGATACCGTCAATGACTACAGGATAAAAGGAGGAGTCAGTGCCAAAGGGGTGAGGAAGGGAGGAGTTCCAGTGGACTATGAGTAGAAGAGGGAGGCTGGGAACTAGGGCTCATACGTGACCACAGGCTGGGAGTTGGTGGTGAGCACTGGCCCTGGTGTGGGTTGGGGGATGTCCGGAGGGGCCAAAGCACAAGCTTGGCCATGGAGGTCTTTCATCTGTCCAGGTGGTCTTATTGGGGCATCATGGTGCTGGGCAGCATTGATGTTTTTTGGGCCATTCCTGAAGTGAGAGCCTCCGCATTTGGCACACTGGCGGATCGAGTGGCGGTGTAAGGCTTGACATCTTTTGTAGGGAGCCAGCATTCTGCAGGCTGAACTGCTCTCAGGAGTCGCAGGCCACGCTTCAGTTGAGGTAGAGGCCAGTGTCCTCTGCGCGGATCCAACTGTTCTTGTGAAGCGGCTTGTGGTAGATGCCATAGAGGTGCTGGCCCAGGTGGAAGCGGGGCACCTCTCTGGGCGTGTCTCGCAGGGCGTGTACATAGAACAGTGGGGTCCCGGCTGCCTGGTCCAAGTACTGCCGCTCCTGGTAGGTGTCCCTTGGGAGGTAGAGGCCCAGAGGAGCTTCGCTGAGCAGTGGCAGCAGGAGCCACAGCCCCACAGCGCTGGACATTGCCTTTGCCATCGCCTCTGGCAACTGGGGATGAGGGTAAAAAAAAAAAAAATGGGCGTGGAGGTGGGGCAGTTTAAGGGGTGGAGTAAAGGAGGGACCAGTGATCTGTAGGGGCGGGACTTGCATGTAGGCTGCAAGAGAAGAGCCACCAGCGCCATCTTGGGATTGTGCAGAGGAGTAGAGGATATTTCCTATCCTTGAAGAGTTGAGGTTGGGGGAAGAAGGTGGAAGGGGGTTCAACACGTTAAAGAGGCAGCCTGCTGAGCCACAGGGGGACACGAGGCCTGCCGAGCTGCAGAGGGAGATGCGGCCTGCTGAGCTGCAGGGAGGAGGAATTCCCCATGAAAGTGGGGGCGCTAACCAAAGAGGTGAGGTGAGGGATTACCTGAGGGCCCACGTTTGAGCGCCAGTTGTTGTTATTGTGAGGGCTGCAAACGGGAGGGTGAGGCACAAAGTCACACACACACACACACACACACACACACACACACACACACACATGACTCTGGGGAGATTTCTGGAACACTTCCATTTAATGGATGCAGTGTAGGGTGTTGTATAGCACAAGCAGTGGGAGCGATTTGTGGTGGCCATTGGGCATTGGTCTATGGTTGTCAGAGGAGGGGCTCAATGTTGGGGAGGACTGGGCATTCTCCAGCCTTCTTGTATCTTTTAGCTCAACACTTGCTTTAGTCCCAATTTAGTCTACCGAGAGCCAAGGGCTCTCTCAGGACTTAGGAGACTGGCATGCGGTACAGTTGACTCAGCCAGATCTGGATTTCACCATCACTTCTCTGCCAGTTTTATAAGGCTAGTGCACAAAGACTTATTCTAGAATTTTGCCTGGGGCTGCACCACTAGGAGTGCTAACAATCCAAAGATTGGTCAGGAGAATGCAATAATCTGCATTTCATAAAGTGAGAAATTCCTCTACAATTGGTCTTTGACTAACTGCTATATATTTTTTTTTCCAAGAATGGGCTTCTGAAACTTTGGGTTTAACTAAGAAATCTATGACAATTTTTATGCAACTTGATTTTAGAAATCTTTGAACAATTTATCACCTTTATAGAGTAAGTACATGTACAGGGCAAGAATCCTTGAAGAATGTTATCATCCTTTCCTGCGCCCAGTGGGACACTTTACAAAAGAAAAATGCAGATGCAATCGTTTCCCAAGGTGTTAGTCTAATGGGCTGACCACATTATACACCCTCCTTATACAAGGATGGAAATGTCTGCAATCTTTCTAACCAGGAACAAATTCTGAACAGCAGTCATTTGCCAACAGAAAAAAGAAGGGTAATATAACATCCCTGATGTAATTAACAAACCATCTGGTACAGATTTAGATAGCTCTTCTTCGAGTGCTTGCCTCTGCTTTCCAATCAGAAACCATCACATGCTAACCAAACATCCTGAAGTGTAGATTTTGTTGTATTAGATTCTGCAGATGTTAACTAATTACACCTAGAGAGTATATAGAAGTTAATTCATGTACATATATAGACACATGAACTCTCTGTATAAACTATTTTGAAATAGTTAAAAATGTGTGTCTGAATTCTTTTTTCTAGTTGTCCTATTTATACCTCTATAGCCACTGGCAATAGATTAAAAATGCTTTATGACTTAATCAGCTTATACTGGATACATTTTCTCTCTTTTCTGTGTCAAATGACATTTTGAACATTTTGAAATAGTTTAGTTTTATAAAAAATGTATCCCGTAGTCTATATGTCCTATCTTCTCACTCTCCCCAAAATAAAGCAAAATAAATTTAAGAAAAAAATTTACTAATGACTCTAGATATAAGCCTTTTGAAATTTAGCAAAAGAATGTTGAGCTATAATGTTGACATTAAAGTGAAATTATAAATTGGAATATGCTTTTCTTTTATAATCTGACTGCCTAATTGTCTTCTGTCCCAGTGGATCTGACCATATAGTTACAGTACAACTAATTTTTTACTAATGTAATTAAATACTGAAGATTGTGAAAAATGTCATGATATAATCTATGGTAGACTAAATAGGTTTACTTCTAAACATGTTCTCAGATGAAGAAAAGATACAATTGATAGCCATGGTGCAGGTGAACATTGATGTTTGATATATGTATCAGGGCAGAAGAGAGGTGAGATGGTTCATTTTCATTTGTTAATTTTTGTTTTGTTTTGCTGAGATGCTAGGTATCAAATCCAGAGCCTTGCATGTGCTAGACTAGTTAATCTTGATTATCAACTTGATTGGGTTGACAGGTTAGCAAAAGGCACTCCTGGGAGGATTTTGGAAGAGCCTGACCTTATTGCCTATATCTGGTTCTCGGTCACTTCCTATTGGGCATTCTTCCCTTTGCTGTTTCCTGGCTACCTTGAACCAAGCATCTTTGCTCCATCATGATCTTCTTCCATCTTTCCTCCTTATAGCCAGCCAACCATGAACTAGATCCATAAGACCAGTTAAATGTCTTTGCTTTCAAGTTGTGGGTGTCAAGTATTTTTGTCCCAGCAGCAGAGAAACTGAACAGTACAAAGCTGTAAGATTTTTGTCTTATTTGGCCACAAGAATTGAGGGGAATAACTATGGATAGTACTGCAAATGATAACCTGGCCAGATAGCCAGACAGGGTTGAGATTTGGGAAACCCAGCACCTTAGTGCCCTTAGCAGGAGCCACTTGGTCAGAATGATTTGACATGAAAATCACATTAAGACTAGTCTTCCTTCCAGCAAATTTAAGTTACTTGTCTTGTGCAAGTGTGTGGAAAGAGGAAGAAATTGGGCAAAGACTCACATTCAGCTCAGTGGAAGTAGCAGATATTCCACATAAGAATAGCAGTCTTTCCATGGTTTCTGGAGAGGTCTTGGGCACACTGCCACAGCAGACTGGGGATGTGGTGGAATCTGTTGGAAAAAGCAGTACTGCTTTAGTCAAAAGTCTGAGGCTCGTCTGGTGACCCTGATCAGTTCAGCCCCACAGTGTCCTCGTGGGGTCCCTACATGAGCATCCATATGCAGTATCTTCATAAAGAGGTTCTGTATGGCCATGATATATCTTTTTCAGAAAATGAGCTTTTGTTTATAATTGATTCTGTTACCTACTGAAGGTGGATGAGAGTAACTGGAGGGTTTCTTGTTTGCTTATCAGATTGAGGGGTGGTGCGAATGCATATTTGGAAGAGGGAGGAAAGAGCTAAATTGCTTCCAGTCATCATCAAGCACATGGACACTTGGAATGTGAAAGACTAAGGCAGGAAAGAAACAAATATTCAAATAGTAAAACAATATATAATGTGGGTAATGATTAATACTGGGGAGAAAAAAGAAGCCCGGGAAGGGGTTAGAAAGTGAGAGGCAGAAAGGGTGGCAGGGGATGTCTATCTTGGTGTATCTAGCGAAGCCTCTTTCTGAGTTGGTAGGACAAATTAGGTGAAACTCAAGGCTGAGGAATGTTTAAATGAGAGGGGAGCTGGGGTGCAAAGACTCTGCAGTGAGAATGAGCCTAATATGATTGATAAATGTTCCAGGGAGACCTACAGACCAGGAGTAGAGCGGGATGCCTGATAGAAGCAGATATGGCTCAGGTCACGGAGAAAGGCTTACGTAAGCTGTCTTTTTTTTTTTTTTTTAATTCTAGTTGGCCAGGGTAGAGTAGGAAGCCACTGAAAACAATGCTCCTAGGTATGTATATAAGAAAGGGGGAGGAGTTGAGCAAGGTGATGTATACCTGAAATCCTAGCCTGAACTCTAGATTGGTGCTAGAGAAAATCAAGTGTTCTTATCTATCAATGATGAACCCACAGAGAAAGAAATTAGGAAAACAATACTGTTTACAAGGTATATTACAAAGCTACACTCATAAGACAGCATGAGAATGCCACAAAAATGCCATGAGGATCAATGTAAGAGAATAAGGATTCAGAAATAACCCCAGACACATTTAGCTACCTGATCTTTGACAAAGGAGCCAAAAATATACACAACAAAGGAAAGATAGCAAATGGTGCTGGGGAAGTTGTCTATCCATGTGCAAAAGATTGAAGCAAGATTTATATTTCTCACCATGTACTAAAAAAATGGTTCAAAGATCTAAATAAAGAAACAGCTGAAAAATAAAAGAGATAAAGCATGAAGCCATAAGCATAGGCATGGACTTACTGAATAGAACCCTTTTTATGCTGTTAGTGGGTATGTAATGTACTACAACCATTGTGGAAATCAGTATGAAGATTTCTTAAAAAAATAAAACTAGAATTTTCATTTGACCCAGCTATTCCCTTGCTAAGTAGTCTCTTAAAAAATTAAAGTCATCCTATTACAGTGATACATGGATACCCATTTTTATCACAGCACAATGCATAATTAAATTTTGAAAGTGGCATATATGTCCATCAAAAATTAAATGAATTTTAAAAACCATGGTATCGATACACAATGGAGTACTACTGTGCAATAAAGAATAAATTTGAGGGTCTAGGGATTTAGCTCAGTGGTTCCAGTGCCTGTCTAGCAAGCACAGAGTCCCTGGTTCAATCTCTGGTAACCACATACAACAATACTGGGCATGGCAACTCACGCCCACTGGCAATCAGTGCCACATACCACAATGCTGGGCATCGTGGCTCACACCTGTCATCCCAGCACTTGGGAGGCAGAGACAGGAGGATTGCTGAGTTCGAGGCTTGCCTGGGCTACATAGTTAGCTCAGGGCCAGCCTGAAATGCAAAGCAAAACCCTGTCTCAAAAAAAAAAAAAAAAGAATAAATTTGAGTAATTTGTAGGAAAGTGGATGTACTTGGAATCCATAATGTTAAGTGAAATAAATCAGACATCCAAGGTTCAATAAAATATATTCTCTTATGAGAAACCTACAATATATACAGAACAAAATAAGATAGGAAACAGGGAGTTAGACCTTCTGCATGTGAGAAGGGGACCAGGATATGGAGGAGATAGGGAAGAGGGAGAATTGAAAGGAATGTAAAAAGAATTAAGATGTGTCATATACATGTAGCTACTGCCCACAGTGAATACATTCATTATGTACTATGAGCATGTACTAATTAGAGATGAATAAAAAACAAACAAAACCAAAAACAAACAGAAAGGGAATTTAGACGACTCAAAGGAGAGATGGGGGAGCTAGAGAAAGGAAATACAAAGATTTAGATTAACCCTGGAAAAGGATCAGGGGTAACTATGTTTTCCACTTTGCCTTCCCACTACCTTGACCAAGAAGGAGCATTGAGGAGAAGAGAAATTGCCGGAGAACACATGTTCAAAGGGTAACGTGTGAGGCGATCTTTCACTTGTGTCTCTCCTGTGGAAACACCAGGAAATGGCTCAGGAGTACTCTAGGGCGACCTGATCCTGAAGGGTGAATGGAAAGAAGCCCTGTGCCTGGCTTAATGATTAAGTGGGATGAGAAGAGACAGTGTGACCCAAGGAAAAACCCCCTGTGGTACAAACAGGAACCCAAGGAGTGGGGATTCCTTCCCCTTCCCTCCTCCTTGCTTTGTGTTCAGTTAGTGGGATGGATGATTCCCTCATGTGTGGGATGACACTGAACAGCCCGAGTCCCTTCCACGGCTGACAGTTTATTACCCCTTGGCTTTTATGTTCCAGAGACGGGAACTCACAACATGTAAAATTTTTCCTTAATTTTAATCACAGCATTTAGCATAGTCATTTGGGGGAAGTCAATCTGGAAATCATCAGAGATCTTTTTTCTTTTTACTGCTACCACACATAGTGACTGTGCAACCGAATGGAGGAAAAATGTTTGGTTTTGATGCTGCAAATAGCAGGAAATGGAAAGTTGCTGCTGTCAGCTACTTGGTCGGAATCACGGTTTCTTTTTCACCACATAAGAAGGCTTATGAGAGACTGGGATATAGTTCTGTGCAGCCCAAATCTACATCCAGTGATGAATGTACCATTGCATAGGGGAGGCACAGCTATGTTTCTGTAATTTGGTAAAAGAACAACTAAAACAGATTCTAGGTGACTTCACCTTGACTTAATGTAAGCCTAATTATGGAGAGACCATAATTACAGCTAACTGCCCTCTTTCTTGGCAGACCCTAGAGTCCATTTTGTTTTCATTTCCCTTAAGGTATCCCTGCTACTCAATTATCTCCTTTTCAGCTAAATAATCATTCCTTTCTCTCTGAAGTAGCTTTAAATGTTTTAGGAATCTTATAGCCATTTTTTCCTTTTAGCCAAAACCTGAGGAATCAAAGCAACTATCACTTAGGAATAAGCAATGCACCATGATTGGAATCTTGGAGGCAGTAAAAAAAGAATGGATTGCAAATTGAATTTTAATATAGAACTAACAAGTAGCCGTTTGACATATGTCTATTTAAATTTAAATAAATTATAATAAATACTATTAACATTTATTTCCTCAGTCACACTGTTCATATTTCTGGCGCTCAAAATAGCCACATGTGGCCAGTGTTTACCTCATTAATAGAGTAGGTAGAGAATATTTTCCTCTTTGCATACAATTCTATGGGCAGCCTGATCTAGGAATTTCTTATGACGTATAATGAGACAAGAATGTCTTGTCAAACACTTTCCATGATGTTTAAATTTTATACACTTTGGATATTCACATTCTCAGCAATGGATCCAAATATTGGGATTAATTAGTTACCCCAGAGGAAAAAAAGTAAAGCTCACTTCCATATCATGCCCAACACGTTCCCATTCACTGGATTTGATACCGTTTTGTAGAAGCATCTGCAGCAGGTGGAAAGTGTCCACAGACAGAGACACTGCAATGCCTGGTCGCAGTGAACTCAGCCGTTCTTGTTCCCTGAAAAGGAGACCAGAAACTCTTCACTTTCATCTTGTCAAACATATTTCATGGGAAGAAAACACCCTCCAAGGATGAGACCCTCTGGGGGGACCCAGCTGTTTTTCAAAGAGCATATTGAAATAATAACAAGGCCCTTCTCAAACATTACTCTGGATAAGCACGGCAAGTAATTACTTAACTTCATTCTCCATGGCTGAAAAAGTGTGTGCTTTCTTGCTTTCTGGGCCCTGGCTGGAGCCCCTCAGGCCCTGGCTACTGTTTTGGACCTGAGATCCACAGGCCTTTTCCTGAAGCCCCTGTGAGGTTCAAGCTGACACTGCTCTCTAGCACCCTAAATCCAGTGGATCTTTGTCCCCTTCATTTATAACCTCCTGCCACCCTGGGAAAGATGTGCCATGTGTGTCTGTACATTTGCACACTTAAAAATCGTGCCTTCTGAGGGACATAGGAAGATGTGTTCCACAGGTTTCTACAACTGGAAAATCTGGATTCAGGCAGCTTCCTGAGATAAAGTATCAGCACAAATTATATCTTCAGGAGCCAATGATTTTTTATCTTAAAGCTGTGGAATTGGGTCTAGAAAGACTAGATAGAATGCCAGTAGTCTTCTAGTAAGTTAATTATGGGATCAAGCAATAATTTTTTAGTTGAACTTCCTGTTGCATGATTAAGGAGTTTCTTTCTTCACTCTGTACTACTCCACAAAGGTACTTTGTATGCTGAGGGAGGAAGGAAATATGGTGATTTTTGCCTAATAACTTTTCCTTGGGGTGTTTGTTAGTTTGGTAAAAGAAAAACAGTAGCAATTCTGTCCCAATATACTTTTTAATCATGCTGATTGGAAGGAGAAAAGAGAGCCATTTTTCTCTCTGTGTTTTAGCTCTGTGCCTGGGTTTTGACTTCTGTTTTTATGCAACAGGCTTGGGAAGGCAGACCATCCCTCTGGTCCTCAAATGTTAAGAACAGGGGCCAAAAGTGAGGAAGGAAGCCAAGTAGACATTGCTCCCACGGTGGTTATCTTTAGTCTATGCTGAGATCACTGCCTGCTCATGGGATATGGGCCAAATTCACACTGATTCTTGGAATCTGGAAATTTACCAACCATCCAAGCATCCAGGATCAGACTTCTTCACAGGCACAAGCAGGGGGGAAAGCCCCTGGATTTTTATCTTGCCTTTGTAGATATGCAAAGGGGGCCAGACCTGTACAAAACAAAAAGAGGTATCATGAAAACACATACATTAGTGAATGTGTGTATGAGTAGATATGCGTTACAAAAGCAACCTCCTCTTTTTTTTTTTTTTTTTTTTTGAGACAGGGTCTTGCTTTGTAGTTCAGGCTGGCCCTGAGCTCACTATGTAGCCCAGGCAAGCCTCGAACTCAGCAATCCTCCTGTCTCTGCCTCCCAAGTGCTGGGATAACAGACGTGAGCCACCATGCCCAGCAACCTCCTCTTTTTTAAAAGTGATGATGAACTTGAGAGCAAAGAGACCATTTACACTTAAACTAAATGAACCAATAAGTTATTAGATGACATGTTCCAAGAATGGTGTGTTATGAGAGTGGTTAGTCTTCCCAAAAGGAAAAGAAATTCAGATGTGCACTCAGTCACCCTGGCCAAACACTAGCCCAAGCAAGATAAAATGTCCCAACCTGTCTCTTAGTTAAAAGTGATTCCCTTGCAAAGGTTTGCCCACTATTTGCTGAAGGCTGGAGAAAGTGTTTCTTTCCTGGACCACAGCTGAAGTGTGGAGGTGAGTGTGTACCCTTGCATAGCCTACAGGGAAGGGTTACATAGCCTCATTGAATTGAATTGCTGCCCAGCGAGGTCACATAATAAATACATTAAGCTTAGTCATTCTAATCTTTAACACTATGTGACTAGGAAGCATTTGAGAATTGATTAGAAAGGCAGCGTAGCATGAGATTATGTTGTCTGGCATCCAGGGAGACACCATGTGGGAAAGTCCTTGCTGAGAATTCCTTCTTGTTGTGAATCTTAGAAGACACAGGAAGAAGGTTAGAGATGACTATTCCAGATCAAAAAGAACTCAGGAGATCCCAGGAACCATAGATTAGAGTGGTGTATGGAGGAGATGTGGCAGAAAAAAACATGAGGACTGTGTTTGATATGGTCAATCCGGACAAGTCCACTGGAGAGCAGCCTGGGTGGTCATCTCAGCTGGTAAAAAGTGACCCGGGGACTCGTTTGTGCTGCAGCTGCCCAGTAAGGACTGAAACCTTAAGGATGTAATTAACACCCTCACTGGCCCCGTAGCTCCATGGTGAGAGGTGAGGTCAGGCTTGATTGTGCCAGTGTCACTTACTCGGCTGAGTGGGTCTTTGAAAAAAGACAGAGGTAAATGCAATAGACAGCGGCAGCAGCCACTGGAAACTGAAATGAAGCCTGCCTGCAGACCTGTCACAGACCAGAGGAAGGAAGCCAGGCCTTCAGACTGAGAGGCTGAAGGGGCTAGTCCAGGAATAGAATTGGGGTTGTGCTAATTTTAGGAGATGCATTTATTGACCTCATCATAAGTAATAATTGCCCCTCCAACAAGAATATTACTTGGTTAACATGCAGTATAGTGAGTTAGCTGTGATCCTACATAGTTTTGCAAATTGATTAATAGTTCACCCTTGGGTTCCAAAGCTGTGCTTTCAAAGAACCAAAGAAAAGCTCCCCATCTGAACATGATTATCTATGTGAAAATGGACAATTTCCATCAGGCTTGAAGGTTTGTGTCCCCAAAACCTTTATAGCATTTAAGTGTTGGAACTAAAAACCCTGGGACCGAGCATATGAACACCAACCTGTTAAGCACAGCTTTAATTCCTTAACATAAAAAATAATGGTTGAGGTTGGGGATTTAGCTCAAGTGGTACCACAACAACCTTGGATGCATAAGGGCCTGAGTTTGATCCCTGGTACAGCAAAAAAAAAAAAAAAAAAAAAAAAA
>PVIC010000677.1:66798-111762 GCA_004025085.1 Thryonomys swinderianus | reverse complement strand
AGGCAAGCCGCCGCGAACTCAGCAATCCTCCTGTCTCTGCCTCCCGAGTGCTGGGATTACAGGCGTGAGCCACCACGTCCGGCATTGTGGTATGCGGTGTTGATTGTTGGTGGGCGTGTCTCCACACCCAGCATTCTATGTGGTTACCGGGGATCGAACTCAGGTCCTTGCGCTTGCGAGGCAGGCGCCGGAACCACTGGGCTAACCCTCCGGCCCACCTAGATGACTCTTTACCTATGTTTTTTTCATCACATCTGTTCTGAAATACTCTAATGACACAGAACACACCTCCAACCTTTGTAGAGAAGAGGTGAAGCATATTTTAGTAACCGTCCCTGCTGCATGTTCAAACCTCCATGTCTTTGTATTTATATATTTTTTGAATGATAAAAAACACTTTGCTCTTAGAACTGCCCTCTTCTACAGAGACAGATGGTTTGCAAGTTAAATAATATAGGTCCAGCCTTTATTCATGATTTGCATATGATTATAAAATTATCCCATCAGGCTGGGTGTGGTAATCCCAGCACTCGGGAGGTAGAGGTAGGAGGATTGCTGAGTTCCAGGCTTGCCTGGGCTACATAGTGAGCTCAGAGCCAGCCTGAACTACAAAGCGAGACCCTGTCTCAAAAAAAAAAAAAAAATCCCATCAGAAGTCTGTTTAAAGTTTCTTAAATAAGGTGATAACTGTAGGTAACTGATTTTTACATGGCTTGAACAAGTACCTTTGCCTTTAGAATTCTAAACTTGATTGAAAAATGGATTGAACATATATTTAAATAGTGTCATGAAGTACAAAGAATAACAGTAAAAAATCTTTAAAGAAACTGACAGTAAAATTTGAATGTGAATTTAAATTCTTCAAATATTTAGAGTATCACACACTTCAATTTTGGATAAAGAGCTTTGAAATACTTCTGCAACACACAACTTACAACATCCTATAATGTAGACGTGCCAAATTTCAAGCCAGTTATACATAAAAATGGTTTGTAAAATTTACAGTGGCCAAATCACATTTAAAAGAACCAACTTCCTCTTAGCCACAACAGTAAATGAAATAAACATTTGCATAACATTTATTTATTCAGCAAATATTTATCAAGTGCCTTCTCCATTCTAGTCTCTAGGGATACCAAAAAGAAAACTATACATTTGTAGTACCAGTTCTCATGAAGGTCATGGTTTAGCAGTTCAGATTAAACAAAACGATTATTCACTACTGGATTACAACTGTGATAAGGTGTGGAGTATCATTCTTATGAAAATAAACGAAGGGCAAAGATATAAGCTCAATATCCCATAAGTATGTATAGTAGTAGTTTTCTACCAGTTATTAAAATGCTATTTTAAAAGTGAACTTTAAAGTATGTATGACTAAAATATATAAAGTGGAGTCTATAAATTTTTAGTGTGCAAGTATCACACATCCAGCATTACAGAATCATACAGGGTAATTTTACTGCCCCCAAACTCCTCTGTGTTCTACCTTCTTCCCATCTGCTTTTTCTAGAGTATCATCAACTTGGAATTATACAGCATGGAACCTTTTCAGATTGGTTTGTATATCAATTAGTAATGCATTTAACATTCCTGCATCGTTTTGCTGATCTGATGGCTTGTTTTTAGCACTCATTAATATTCTAATATTTGAATATTGCCTACTGAAAGAAATCTTGTTTCCAGGTTGTGACAATTCTTTAAAAAAAAAAAAAGGGGCGGCTGGAGGGTTAGCTCAGTGGTTCCAGCGCCTGCCTCGCAAGCGCAAGGACCTGAGTTCAATCCCTGGTAACCACATATAATGCTGGGCATGGAGACACGCCCACCAGCAATCAACACCGCATACCACAATGCCGGGAGTGGTGGCTCACGCCTGTAATCTCAGCACTCGGGAGGCAGAGACAAGAGGATTGCTGAGTTCACGGTGGTTTGCCTGGGCTACATAGTGAGCTCAGGGCCAGCCTGAACTACAAAGCGAGACCCTGTCTCCAAAAAAGCAAAAAAAAAAAAAAAAAAAAAAAAAAAAGGTACTCTAAGGGCAAGGGATGTAGCTCAGTAGCACCACGCCTGCCTGGCAAGTGCAAGGTCCTGAGTTCAATCCCCGGGGGTGGTGGTGGGGAGCTAATATAAACATGTACGTAGTTTTTTTTTTTGAGACAGGGTCTTGCTTTGTAGTTCAGGCTGGCCCTGAGCTCACTATGTAGCCCAGGCAAGCCTGGAAACTCAGCAATCCTGTCTCTGCCTCCCGAGTCCTGGGATTACAGGCGTGAGCCACCATGCCTGGCACTGTGGTATGTGGTATTGATTGTTGGTGGGCGTGAGTCTCCACGGCCAGCATTGTATGTGGTTACCAGGGATCGAACTCAGGACCTTGTGCTTGCAAGGCAGGCACTGGAACCACTGAGCTAACCCTCCGGCCCACATGTACGTAGTTTTTTGTGGAACTGTTTTTGATTCATTTGGACCAACAGTAAAGAGTGCAACTGCTAGACTGTATAGTTGAGTTTTCACTTTGTAAAAGCTTATAAAACAATTGTATAAGCATTTAATCTCCATCTTTAGGTTTTTCTAAAGTGTTCTACAAATATTTATATTGATATTTAAGTATATATTGTAACTGATATTTAAATTTCAATAATTACTGATATTTAAATGACATTAAATATCATTTAAATACAGTTTTAGTAAGTGCATATGTATCTCTATATATAAAGTAAAATATATACCATATTCTATATGTCAAAAGGGGGTAGTTAATTTCCAAATCTGAGTAGTGGTATTAATCTTACAAAGTCTGGGGGCCAGAGATTTAGCTCAGTGGCTCGGGCGCCTGCCTCACAAGTGCAGGGTCCTGAGCTCGATCCCCGGTAACCACATACAATGCTGATCCCTGGTAACCATATACAATGCTGAGCGTGGTGACTCACAACCACCAGCAATCAATACCACATACCACAGTGCCGGGCATGGTGGCTCAGGACTGTAATCCCAGCACTCAGTAGGCAGAGACAGGAGGACTGCTGAGTGTGAGGCTTGCCTGGGCTACATAGTGAGCTCAGGGCCAGCCTGAACTACAAAGTGAGACCTTGTCTCAAAAAAAAAAAAAAATCTTACAAAGTCTGTACCTCTTCAATAGGAAATTAAGAAATATTTCTATTAAGAGTCAGCATCTCACAAGAGCACAAGAGATTATTTCTACTTTTTCTTCTGTCAAGTATCCTACTATCAATCAGAGCCAGCACTTCCAAAGTAACTGATGACTTGCCTATCTGCTTCCTTCATATTCTAGTTCTACACTACTCTATATAAGCATCTCCTTAGAGAAGAAGAAAAATGTATGTATTTATCATTTCAAAATAAACTAACCACTGGATAAAGAAGTTGTGTTTTTTTAAAAAGATGGAGTTTTACTCAGCAATAAAGAATGACATTTATACTTAAATGGATGTACCTTTAGACCATACTCATAAATGAAATAAATAGGACAAAGACGTATAAATACCAATAAGGTGTAAATGAGGCCCAGAATGTATACTGGGTTTTATGAAACAGGTAGCAAATGTTCAAAGGGAAAAGGGAAAGGAGTGGGTAAGGGAAAACAAAGATGGGAAGGAAAGAAATTGATGGTTAAAAACAAAAAAAATAGAAGCAAAGCTTATGTATACAGCGGGTTGCAGGGAGGGCAGGGGAATAAAAAAATGACAGTGAAGATACATCATGTACAGGTATGTATGTTGAATGTGACCAATAAACTCAAAAAGGGGGAAAATTAAAAAAAGAAAAAAGAAAATTATCACCAGGCACAAAATCAGATGAAAATGTACAGCACTGAGAACAAAGTCAACCCAACCTATGATGGTCTAAAAAGGAGATGTCTATGGGAATGAAGACTGATTTCCACTGTGGAAATCAGTGTGGAGATTCTTTAAAAAACTAGGATTAGAGGTCCCATTTGACCCTGCTACTTCTCTGATGGGCATATTCACAAAAGAATTACAAGCATCATACCACAGCGACCTATGTGCATCAATCTTTATAGTAGCACAGTTTGTAATAGCTAAATTTTGGAAACAGACCAACACCCATCAACTGGAGACTGCATAAAGATGATTTTTAATGGCTGGAGATTTAGCTCAGTGGTTCTGGCACCTGCCTTCCAAGTGCAAGGTCCTGAGTTTGATCCCCAGTAACCACATACAATGTTGGGTGTGGTGATTCATGCCCACCAGCAATCAATACCACATACCACAGTGCCGGGTGTGGTGGCTCACGCCTGTCATCCCAGCACTAGGGAGGCAGAGGCAGGAGGATTGCTGAGTTCGAGGCTTGCCTGGGCTACATAGTGAGCTGAGGGCCAGCCTGAACTACAAAGCAAGACCCTGTCTCAGAAAAAAAAAAAAAAAAAAAAAAAAGAATCACTAGCTAGAGGATCACTCTAACATTAAATAAAGTAATAACAAGCTACATCAAAGGTCTAAGAGAGAATTGAGACAAGAATTTTAGAATTCCTGCATAGTCAAAGACTAAGGACTAGTAAAAAAGTTAAAGGGAAAGGTTTTTGGCTTTCTTTGTAAATAGACTGGAAAAACAGAACAGTATTATTGAAACGAGGGCAGATAACAGATGCTGGACACTTCATGTGCAGGCTGGGGGCTGTTGTGGAAGAGACAAGGCTGCAATTAACTGACTGGAAAGATGGAAAACAATGTTTACAGTCATGGACCATGGAATCTCAGCAAGGAAAGAAGAAATGTGAGAACATATAAAATGTGAGAGCATACAAGAGAGTATGAATGATCACTACAAAAGGAGGGAAAGTGTACACAAGGGTAAGGAGATGCACTAAAGGGATCTGTAAAGTTTGAACTTTTAATACAGGCTGAGGCTAAAACAAATCTAGACTTGTAATTAGGTCTGATGACATATTTGGTAGAAAAGAAATGGATAACCAGGTAAATTTAGCCATCTACTTGTGGTTTTCAGAAGTCTGCTCAAGGGAGTGCTGCAATGAGAGGCAAGGAATGGAAACTGGATTTCACCTGTAATTAGAGGGACTTTTGGATCTCTCCCTTAAATTCTGAGATTTAAATATACTGAGATCTGTGATTCTTAAAAAAGTGGATGGCTTGTACTTAGACAACAAAATTTGCTGACTGCTTACAAGTACTACACTACTCTAGGTTCTGAAATTTTTAATTACTTATATTTAAATTTGTCTATAGATTATCAAAGTTTAGCAGTATAAATAAGTTTTGGTACTAGTTAAACTTAACTAACACAGCACTTATATATAAGGTATAAGGCGCTGTTCCAAGTATGTTGTTATTTATTAAATCACTGAATAGAAATAACTCAATGAGGACTTGGGATTTAGCTCAATGGTACTCCCAAATTTGATTTCTGGTGTATGGGGGTGTGTACTGGGCCTTAATGAAGCTGATCCTATTATTATCTTTATTTTGGGGACAATATATCCAATAGATGGCTTTAAAATTAAACCTTTTAGGCCGGAGATTTAGCTCAGTGGCTCCAGCACCTACCTAGCAAGTGCAAGGTCCCTGGTTCAATCCCCGGTAACCACATACAACAATACTGGGCATGGTGACTGACACCCACCAGCAATCAGTACTGCATCCCACAATGCCTTTATAATTTAGAACATATCTTTTAGGACAAACTGTATTCTTTTTATATAAACTAGTCAACATTTTTTTCCTGTATTTTAGGAAAGAGCTTTTCCTCTAAGCAGATTATTCAATTCGTGTGGCTAACATCTATTCTTATGAAAATTTTATCATTCCACTTCAATTTTGACAAGTTGTTATGTCTATTCCATTCACTTCTAGGAACAGATTTTTTTTTTCCCTTTAGTAAATTTAACTCAGCATATTAGGAGTATGGAGGAACCTTTATGAGTATAATGATTTTTATTTGTAATTTTCAAATAGTTCAAAATATGTAAATAATTGCTTAATATACATTTAAAGTGATCTAACACTTTACAGCTATTTGAAGTTTGTATTTTCTAGTCATTAATGAACACTGATATTATCAAGATTAAATTCTTCACCTAGGAATTAATCTGGTAGCAAAGTCTAGAAGTATCAATTTAAAGTTTTTAAAAATGCTACTGAACATAGAAACTGGTCCTGGACTGAAGGACTGAATATGAGTACACTAATTAGTGGTAGGCAGATTAACATAAGTGATCTCAAATCCAAGAACAGAAGGGATGCCAAGAAAAGGAACCAAGGAGGGCTAACAATGAGATCATTTATTCCATATTATTTAAAATTAAGGAATAACTAGTATAAAGTAAACAAATTCACAAGAAATTCATTTTAACATTAAAAATACAGGTACACAACAGATGTCAGAGTAGGTGTCATATTTTGTAAGACTGTTACAGGTAACTCTCCAGGTACCTTAAACAGAAACTAAGTGATTCCATAAACACACACTGAATACAAAAAGAAGCTAAGTCTTGCAGAAGTTTATAACCACTGGGTTTCTTCATTATCTGAAAATATTCATGATGTCCAAATAAATTCCCAATCTTAAGAAGAACCTGGTCAATAATCTTAGTTATAAACACAACAACCTCAAAGAGACAAGCACATTAAATGAATCTGCAGATAAAATTGTTTGTAGCAGATATGTGGGGCTATATTAAAAATAATGTGATCAGGCTGGGAATTTAGCTCAGTGGTTCCAGCATCTGCCTGGCAAACACAAGGTTCTGAGTTCAACGCCTGGTAACCACATACCACAACGCCAGTTCAAGGCTAGCGTGGGCTACATAGTGAGATCAGGGGCAGCCTGAACTACAAAGTGAGACCCTGTCTCAAATAAAATAAAATAAAATAAAATAAAATAATACAATAAAAGTGATTAAAAGTTAATTTTATGATCAAATCTTAGAAAGCAGTATTTCTGACAACACCAAAATAGAAGACCGTACACAAAACAGAAGCAGAGCACAGTACAGATGAAACACTATCAAAGGTCTAGGGCACTGCTCAATAAATTATGACATCTCATTACTCTATTTTGTTTCTTAAAATATACAAATTCTGCTAACCATGAACTCATAGGTGAAATGAAAAGGCTACTCCAACATCAACTTAGAAGCAAATTAAGTCTGAAGTTCTTTTTTATAGTCCCATTATATTTTATCCTACAAAATGAATCCCAGTGAGTTACGACAGAAGGCTTGGATATATAAACTATCCAACTCATCAGTAAGGAAAATGTATAAAGTAAAAAATGAAATGGTAGTATTCCAGAACAAGTAAAAATAGAAGTTAAAACCTCTGACCTAATGTCTGTACTTCTAGAGCTGAAACCTTTCATTATAAAGGTAAAGGAAAAATAACTATTAGCAAAGAGATCTGAAAGAAATAAAAACTAATGTGTTTATATAAGTTATCTGAACTGAACTGGGAATGAGGATATGATTAAAAATGGCTTAATGATGGTCATGACTATTTTAATGTAACAAGATTGCAATTTTTACTCCAATTCTTAAATAATTCTAATATAATTTCAGTTTCAACAGTTTTATGGGTCAACTATTTTTCCTGTCTTTTCATTTATAGGGCCTTAGGATGAACTGCAGATCCAAAAATGCTAGGACATATAGTACATACACATATATACTACTATATTTACATAAATCATATGTTTATAAAATTTTTGACTATTTTTCTTACTGATAATGGATATTTACTATTAATTTACAACAAACAGTAACACCAACCTTTAGTCCTTGCAGTCTTTTTTTTTAATTGAATTCTTTATTGATACATTTTACATACAGCACACAATCACACATAACATTGGGGAATTTGTACCAGTATATGACACAAATTAATTCTCATTTTTACCAGTCCTTGCATTCTTTTTAGGACATGATATATGTGACTGTAGTTAAAACTGAGGTAAATTCTTTTGGGCAATATTTAATATAAACTAATTATTACCCCTCAAAGTTTTAAGTAACCTCAGTGCCCATATGTAAAATGACTGCTTCTCTCTCCCCCAGAAATTTCATTTCTCTCAAATATGGATGAAAAACACACAGAATTTTTTATTTTAAAAAGCTAACATTTTAAAGTAAAAACAATTACAGGAAAATTATAGTAGCTAAAACCAATAAGAAGCTGTGACAGTTAACAGTTCGTATTTACTGTGGTCCTTCTAATTATTTGTAAATAGCTCTAGGAAATTTATTTTTAAAAGATCCTAAGAAATATATATGTAGCTAATGCATTTTGTTCATTTAAATATTACCAATTTTAAAGGACATCATCCTCAAGTTGTTTGTAAATTTGACTATTCTTCTTTTATTTTACTGCAGTCAAACAAGTCTCCTGAAATTTTTTTAACTATTAATTTACCCCATTCTACCTTTATACCAAACAATAGGTATTTTACTCAGTTGTTTATTTTATATTTCTTTTTGTATTTAATATCCATTTTCTCAAAAATAAGTAATTTTATGAGATTCTTTTTTAAAATGTAGGACTATTAGTGTTTGCTCATCTCTTTGTAATGCAAGCTAATTATGAAGAAAAAATGTTCCCAAGATAATGTAACCACAAAAATTTACTGATGCCAAATTAACACTAGATAATACATATTTATAGAATGAAGGTCTTATGAAATCAGACAAATCATCTCGATATAATTTTAAAGTATAAATATCTGCAATAGTGGCCAAGTATATTATACTTATATTCTAATCTCAAAACACTAAAAATGAAAAAATTTCAAATTATTTTGCTTCTTTACTATGACAGTATCCCTAGTTATTTAACAGTATACAAAAACCAGTCAAGTATGCATTTCCTTTGCTCAAATATACTCTCTAATACAGTCTAGAAATAAGATAAGCATTATTGTCATTTTAATCTCTGCATTAATGGCTTTATATTTTCAGAGAAATCATTCAGAATCTGAGACTGTTTTGTTTGGCATTACATAAGAGCATTAGGAAAATATTTTTGACCCTCCTTTGTGCTAAAGATCTGCAATGATACACTAAAAACATACATTTCTGCGCATCCAAGGTTTCTGTCATACAACTCTTTTTTTAATAAGAAATCTGTACTAAGTAATTTCTCAAAGCAAATGTGAACAGAAATACAGTGAAAATAATTTCAACAAGTGGTATGTTACCTGGGTGGAGCTGGTGGCTACCGAGATGCAGTCAATAAAGCTGTGTCTTCGAGTGAAAAATGCAACTATCTGCTGCCAGCGTGAAGGTTCTGGCTCAGCCTGCAGTTCATCTGACGAGCCCTTTTTTGCCCAGTGTTTCTGCTTTGGGCCTACTGAACCATGGCTAGAGCTAGTATTCCCTCCTCGATTGGCACGAGAGTACAGAAGTGTGTTGTTTCCGAAAATGTAATTCATCTCTGCAGCCCTGCAGGTGGTTGCCAAGCAGTCTTACTTCTCTACCAGCTGCTGAGTGGTGAATGATCGGTAAAAACTGCAGCTAGAATTACAGCATCATCACTTGTAGATCAGAGAAAATAAAAACCTTGAGAAATGATGCTCATTTTCTCTGTAGTTTCTTCCTATGAAAGAGCTTGTATCTTCCCACTGTACCTGTTAGCTATATGATGGCTGAGTTTATTTTTGCAGACAAAAAAGACGACATAAGGTGGCTTTCTTTCTCGTGATTATTTTTTCACCAGCGTCTGCAGGAACCAAAAGCTGTTCTTTTGTTAGCTGATAACTAGACGAACTGAAATCCAGGAAGTGAGGTCGATTAGCAGGTGAAGAAGGATGTCACCACACTGGACTACCGAGACCCTTTGGGGCTGCCTGATTTAATGTACCGGGTGGAAAAACCCTGGATCACTAAGTTTCAATCATAGCCTGTAGTATAAAATCCAATGGCATCTTCAAGGCTTACATAAATTATAAATATGAACTGAATTTAAAAATACAAGGGGATCCTTTCTGCCAACATTTCTGAATGTTAAAATAATTTCTCTAAAAAGAACTTTATTATTCACATATAAATTAGGCTACCAAGAATAATCTTACATTATGTAGCATTCATTTTAAGTTTATAGAAGATGCTACCTAAACTCTGTATGTTAAACTCTGAGCTTCTAATGATAGGAAAAAAAATTACTTGTAATGGAGCATGATCATTTTACATAATATATTGATTTCTACTGTTTTGAAAACTGAGGTTGGACAGAATAATTAGCAAAATAAATATGTTTTTTGGAATTTTTGATGAAAAAGACTAGCTAAGAAATGGTCATAATTATTCCTCTAGTATATTATAAACATTAAGATTACAAGATTATTAACTTGTAAAACTGCAAAAGAACATTGACAGGTTGTGTTTGTTCTTTACTACTCTGGCTTATAAAATAATATTGATTGTTAAATGAACATTTTCTAATATCTTGTCTCTTGGTTTGATTCTTGAATATAGTACTTAGCCTCAGAATTGCCAGGGGTGCTACCTAAGAAACTCCCTGGGGCAGGTGCGGTGGCTCATGTCTATAATCCTAGCACTTGGGAAGCAGGGGAAGGAGGATTGCTCTGAGTTCAAGGCTAGCCTTGGCTACACAGTGAGCTCAGGGCCACCCTGAACTACAAAGTGAGACCCTGTCTCAAAGGAAAAACAAAAACAAAAAACAAAAAAAACCAAGAACCCACAAAAACCTCCGATTCCTTTTGATTTTTGTTTTTTTTTCGTAATAGGTATTGAACTCAGAACCTGCTAGGCAGATGCTGGACTGTTGAGCTTCATCCCCTGATCCCTAAGAAATTCTTAAGCACTTTCAAATTGAGAATGAGATTCCCAAGCTTGTTCTGTTAATATTACGCTATATTAGTTTATATGAAAATAAATGGTAGTGGACTGGGGATTTAGCACAGTGGTTTCAGCATCTGCCTGGCAAGTACAAGGTCCCTGAGTTCAATACCCTGTACCACATACCACAGTGCTGTGCGTGGTGGCTCAGGCCTTTAATCCTAGCACTTGGGAGGCAGAGGCAAGAGGATTGCTGTGAGTTCCAGGCTAGCGTGGGCTACATAATGAGCTCAGGCCCAGCCTGAACTACAAAGTGAGACCCTGTCTCAAGGGAAAAAAAAGTTTTGGGTCAAGGATGCTCAGTGGTGCCATGTCTGACGGGCAAGTATAAAGTCCTGAGTTCAATCCCCAGTGTCAATCAATCAATCAATCAATTGTTTTAAAGCCATGTATGGACAAAACCACTACTGTACTCTACAATTTACTAACAGTCGAATCATTTTGGGACTGATACGAGCCCATTTTGAGTCCCAACCTCAGCCGTGGATATCTTTTTGGATGTGGACTAACAAACTCTTATCTATGTGCTTCCCAGCATCAGCCAGATGCAGGCTTCTAGAAGTGAACTACCTTAAAACTATAGCATAGAGGTCTACTGCAACCTAGCAGCAAGAAAAGATGTTCATGCTCCCGTAAGATACAGTGACACATACTTTAAAAAGACTGAGGACTATCTAAGATTTTTGGGATAAGATGTTCTGTGACAGAGATGATAGCAAAAAAAGTGCCATGTTTCTGCTCAAGGACAGGGTAGGCAGTAGCTGGTGACTGATGGTCCTGGACAGATTTGTTTTATTTAATTGGAAGCAGAAGAACAGAGAAAAACACTAAAGGGAGATAAGGAACTAAGAATTTTCTCTGAGGGGGAAAAGAAATTATACCCTCTGAAAAAAAATGAGAATTTTACTTTGGGTCAAATACTGAACCACTGGTTACTGATTTACACTTGTGTTGCAGTAATTGAGTATTTGACACCAAAACATGTGCTTTGAGCCATTCATTTTGATGAAAATGTAGGAAAAGGAAAGGCAAAACACCCTAGGATTGATACAAGTTTTGTTATTCTGGATTGGAATGATGAGGATACCAAATGAAAATGTTGAATGCACATCTTCTGCTTCTAGCTGCAAACAGTATCAATAGAGTATTTAAACCCTTCATATACACAGATTTATTGTAGGAAGACAAAGAGCTTAAGCATGATCTAAATTTGACAGATCATTCTATCTCAGATTTCACCAGGGCACACAGAAAAAAAATACTAAATATATGAATTTGAGAAAACTTCAAATTCTAAGAAAGTATTCTTTTTTTTTTTTTTTTTTTTTGCTTTTTTGGAGACAGGGTCTTGCTTTGTAGTTCAGGCTGGCCCTGAGCTCACTATGGTGCCCAGGCAAGCCGCCGCGAACTCAGCAATCCTCCCGTCTCTGCTTCCCGAGTGCTGGGATTACAGGCGTTGAGCCACCACGCCCAGCATTATATGTGGTAACCAGGGATCGAACTCAGGTCCTTACGCTTGCGAGGCAGGCGCCGGAACCACTGAGCTAACCCTCCGGCCCAAGAAAGTATTCTTTAGAAAATGTCTTGTTAATGAGGCACAAAAATCTAGATCACTTCATCTATTTTCACGTGGTAATGAGGCACAAAAATCTAGTTCACCTCATCTATTTTCATGTGGTAAGCATATACATGCAAAGCCATCTATATAATAAGTCACAACTGGTTTCCCATAATTTGACTGGGAGACAAGGTAACCAACTGTTCTTTTCTTCAGAATAGCCTCACTCATTATATAATAAAGTTGAAAGATAAACTCCATTACAACAAAATTTAAGTTCAAATATAGATAAGGTTGGGAAGCCTATTTAAAATAATGAATTTTAAAAAACAAAGCCTAAACTACCAAAAGGAATCACTATTAGTATTTCATATAATGTACAAAGACTGACCCCTTTTTGGTATAGTTTTTTTCTTTTTCACAGAAATGATAATATATAGTACGCTTCTAGCCTAAACAATGGGCAATGCTTAAGTAGATTATAATGTAACCTCAAATATAATTATGACAAACCTGTAGGTGTCAGAAGTATTTTATAATCTTAAATGAAAGTAAAGACCGTTCTAAATTTATATAGGTTAGTCTATTATATGCACACATTTCCAAATTAGCTCAGTCTTTTAAGTATAATAAAAAACAAGTATTAATTTTACTTATAAATTTTAAAAAGTTAAAGGAAAGGAAAAAGTATACTAAAATACTAAAAGATTAATAGCTATAAAACTAAAGCACTGTAAAAGCAATATAATAGGTATTTTTCTTACTCTTTTGACAATTATCATCTGAGCTGTGAAATTCTAAAACCTAACAAAACCTCTGAACTGAGAATATCAGTAAGAACATGTACTGTTGTTTATTACCCATGTAGAGAAACTTATACTGCAATATAAATCCCTCTGTGTGAGCACCATCTAGTGGTCAGGATGTATACAAATTATATGCTTATTTTGTTTTGTTTTATTCTTTTATTTTTTTGAGACAGGGTCTTGCTTTGTAGTTCAGGCTGGCCCAGATCTCTCTGTGCAGCTCAGGCAAGCCTCGAACTCAGCAATCCTCCTGTCTCTGTCTCCTGAGGTCTGGGATTACAGGTTTGAGCAACCATGCCCCACTGTGGTGTGTGGTTTTTGGGGACTGAATTTGGGACTGCTTGCTAGGCAGTCGCTGGAACCACTGACTAACCCTAGGCCCTATATGCTTATTTTAGTTTGCCATCTAAATGGCACAGATTTAGGGCCATCCAGAAATTAAATTATAATAAAAGAAAATAGTTCTTTACTCCAAAGCTGTGGAAATAAAACTGAATTCAAAGGGTGGTCACTACTTACTGCTACTGTAAACGTTCAGTTTTAAAGGCTCATATTTGTTTATGTACCTTTTCTTTTAGTCATTTCTAGTAAGATTTGAAAAACTTAAGAACAGGTGGTAATTCATTGTGTAATACTCTCACTATTAGATGCAATGTGCCTAGGGCTGAAGATATATTAACTTAGAAAAATTAATTTCTCATGTATCCTTTTTTTTTTTTTTTGAGGCAGGGTCTCGCTTTTGTAGTTCAGGCTAGCGCTGAGCTCACTATGTAACCCAGGCAAGCCTCGAACTCAGCAATCCTCCTGCCTCTGCCTTCCGAGTGCTGGGATTACAGGCGTGAGCCACCACGCCCGACGTTCTCATGTATCTTATGATTTCAAGTTCTTTGTAACAGTGTTTACTTTGCATACACTAAACAAACTTTTCCTCACTATGGAAGAAAAACATAAAACAAACTCTTCTCTTTCCTCTATCATCACTGCAACTCTCCATACAGCTAGTCATGTACCTGTCTTTCTATCATTTAATCTAGATTTCAATCTCTTCTGAAAAAAGGCTAAAGATTGGCTTACTTGCTGAATTTATTTTCCTGACCACTTTCCCCTAGTCCTAACTCATTTTTAGTTTGTCGAATCTTGACATTCTTCTTATGCCCATACCCACCATTTTCTTTTCATCCACATTAGGATTAAAACAAAACACATTATATTACTAATTTCTTTCTTCAGACTCTTCCCAACATTGAGCCTTTTAGAGTCTAAAATTACCTTCATGCTGAATAAGTTAACTCTAATCACTATTTCATTTCCCTCATTACTGAAGTGATGAGAACCACCAGCAGCAGCACAAGCATGAAAACTTAACAGATTACCCCATAGCACATTCCAGAATAGCAAATACGTCATAAAGCTGTTCATTAGTTCAAGATACATGTCTCTACACTTTGTCCTCATTTTCTACCAAGCACCCTGTCACTGAACCTCCCTGCACCAATGAGATTTCCTCAGATTATGACTTTACTACAATATTTATGTATCACTCCAGGAACTGCCCCCCTATTCTTCATCCCTCAATTCCTTACTCAAACAATATCTTTCTTCAGAAAACAACAACTTAAATTTTCCCTCCATTTTTTCGTGATATATCATATATAACTACCTTTCATTAAAAATACTAATCTAGTTACTAGCATATAATAGATGTTTAACAAATGTCTACTGAACACATATTTCTTGATAAACAAAACTAATATTCCAGTAATTTTTTAAAAAAGCATCTAGGGCCGGGCGTGGTGGCTCATGCCTGTAATCCCAGCACTCGGGAGGCAGAGGCAGGAGGACTGCTGAGTTCGAGGCTTGCCTGTGCTACATAGTGAGCTCAGAGCCAGCCTGAACTACAAAGCGAGACCCTGTCTCAAAAAAACAAAACAAAACAAAACAAAAAACAAAACAAAACAAAAAAAAGCATTTAGGCCTGGAGATTTAGCTCAGTGGTTCTGGTGCCTGCCTAGCAAGTGTAAGGTCCCTGGTTTGATCCCCAGTAACCACATACCACAATGCCAGGCATGGTGGCTTCTGTCTGTTTGAGGATTGCCTGGGCTACATAGTGAGCTCAGGGCCAGCCTGAACTACAAACCAAGACCCTGCCTCAAAACAAACAAACAAACAAAAAACAACAACCCCCCCCAAAACTAAGCACCTATCAAATGGAATTTTTAACATTAGCTTTCATTAGAACTGTGATGATAGAAGCACTTTCTGATTTATTTTCTACTTAGCAAACCACCATCATGCAATATTTTTTTTCGGGCATGAATGACCACGCCTAGCATTGTATGTGGTTACCAGGATCGAACTCAGGACCTTGTGCTTATGAGGCAGGCACCGGAACCACTGAGCTAAATCTCCGGCCCCCTGTACTGATTTTTTAAAAAAGGTTGATTTAATAAAGGATCCTACATTTTAAATAAAACAATTTATTATAGTTTCTTATAATATTTGTTCTTTTCATCTTTAAAAACTATTAACATTTGTTTTGTGTCTAAATAAAGTATCTTATTCTATTTTGGTTTCCTGAAAGAAGCTAAAGGAGCCCTAATCACTTTATATAATACTATCCCCCACTTCTAGTTTGTTTCACCTTTATTTTAAGAGGAACTGCCACCCCAATCTCCACAATCTATGCAAGAAGAAAATCTAAAGATCTTAATAATTCTTAAATTACAATTGTATCAAAATATACTGCATCAAAAGCTATCAAGAATTTTAAAAAATAAAATGTTCATATGCTTTTGACTTGTATAAGTCTTTCAGGAGGAAACAGCCCAAAAACTTTTTTTATTCAGACTATTCATTATATCTTCTTTACCAACTTGAATAAAAATGAAAATTACAAATATCTATGTCTAGACATATGCACTAAATCATAGTGCAAATATACTATGCAATATATATATATAACAAATTTTAAATTTTGAAATTTGATGTAAAATATTACCTCAAAAATATAAACACATACATATATGAAAATGCGTAAAACAACTTTGTAACAGGAAAAACTTCATCTTTTAAAAAATAAATAAAGTATGATTTAGAAAAAGATGAGAGAGCCAGGCCTGGTGGCTCATGCCTGTAATCCCAGACTCAGAAGGCAGAGGCAGGAGGATTGCTGCGAGTTCAAGGCTAGCCTGGGCTACACAGTAAGTTCAGGGTCAGTCTGAACTACAAAGTGAGACCCTGTCTCAAAAAACTAAACAAAAGAAAAAGAGAAATACAAGAGAATTGAGATAACTTCTTTTACTAGGAAAGCAAATCCTGTCTATTCAGCTCCCCAACAAATCAGACAGACATAAAACCAATGTGAGGAGTGGTAATTTGCTGTACTTAATAGCACCAGAGACTTTTTAATAACTGTGCCAGAGAATGATGGTATTAATGCCTAACAAAAGAAAACAAAGTGAAAAAGACAGCGTAAGATGGCCTGTAAAACTGTACAGGTTTTCAGCTGCTTCTTAGACTTTAACTGGTCTATGACTACAACACATTAAGATGTTACTTTTATTTTTTTGAGACAGGGTCTCGCTTTGTAGTTCAGGCTGGCCCTCAGCTCACTATGTAGCCCAGGCAAACCTCGAACTCAGCAATCCTCCTGTCTCTGCCTCCCGAGTGCTGGGATTACAGGCTTGAGCCACCACGCCCGGCACTATGGTATGTGGTATTGATTGCTGGTGGGGGTGAGTCACCACACCCAGCATTGGATGTGGTTACTGGGATCGAACTCAGGGCCTTGTGCTTGCGAGGTAGGTACTAGAACCTCTGGGCTAAATCTCCAGCCCAAGATGTTACTTTTCTTGATCTTACCGAATGTGTCACTCAAGGTTTATATACAACTACACAAAGATTGCTAATCAACTGAGGTGATGAAAAAATACCAGCGATTATAAAACGTATTATATATCAACTTCAAAAAAGGTAAAATGTGAAAATTGTTTGGCTTAATACTGATAAAAAATTTTAATATTGCAATCCTTTGTCAAATATGATTAGCTATAACCCTTTGCCAAATCTGTTTATAAAAAGCTGTGGAAGGGCCGGAGATTTAACTCAGAGGTTCCAGCACCTGCCTGGCAAGCGCAAGGTCCTGAGTTCGATCCCGGTAACCACATACAACAGTGCTGGGCGTGGTGATTTATGCCCACCAGCAATCAACCAGCAATCAGCACCACATTCCACAGTGCTGGGCGTGGTGGCTCATGCCTGTAATCCCAGCACTTGGGAGGCAGAGACAGGAGGATTGCTGAGTTCGAGGCTTGCCTGGGCTACATAGTGAGCTCAGAGCTAGCCTGAACTACAAAGCGAGACCCTGTCTCAAAAAAAAAAAAAGAAAAGCTGTGGAAGAACTAACGTTTTATCATTTTTCCTGTATGTATTAAATAACAAAAAACTCTTGTACACAAGGAAAAAGAATATTTTAGAGAAGAGATCAACAGTTAGTAAAATTGGTTTTTCATTCTCTTATGGGAAGGATGTTAGGGTGACAAATGAGTCACATTATAGGACAACTGAGAATCTAAGAGAACAGTATCTTTTCTCTTTTAAATGCTGAAAACACTTCTCTTACTCCCAGCAGAGGACTAAACACAGTAGCAGTATTGTGCAGTACTTCTCACTATGGCTATAGATCAGAAACTAATGAAGAGCTTATAAAACTCCCAAAAGCCAGTCTGTTCCCAGACCAAATCAGAATTCCTGGCATCAGTAATTTTTAAAGCTCCTTAAGTGAATCCATGTCCAGCCACAGTGAAGAATCATTTTTATGGGAAGTAAATAGTACCAATTATAAATTCACACTCCAGGGCTGGGGATTTAGCTCAGTGGTTCTGGCAGCTGCTTTGTAAGCACAAAGTCCCCTGTTCAATTTCTGGTACTAAAAAAAGAAAAAAAGAAAAAAGCAATTTGGGCCAGGGATTTAACTCTGGTGCTGGCATCTGCCTTAAAAGCACAAAGTCCTGAGTTCAATCCGCAGTACCACATACCACAATGCTGGATGTGGTAACTCATGCCTGTAATCCCAGCAATTAGTAACAAACACTACAATGCCAGGCATGGTGGCTCATGCCTATAATCTCAGCACTTGGGAGGCAGAGGCAGTAGGATTGCTGTGATTTCAAGGCTAGCCTGGGCTACATAGTGAGTTCAGGACAAGACTGAACTACAAAGTGAGACCCTGTTTTTAAAAGAATGACAAGTTTCATTCATTTACGTGCACACAGATACAACTTGACACACTAATAAGTGAAATAAACAGATCACAGATATGTAAATACTGCATCTTTTCTCTGGTATGAGAACCTGTAGATGTAAATGAGTTCTAGAATGTATGATAGATTTTTGTGAAATAGGAAGTATTCAAAGGGAATGTGGTAGGGGAACATCATAAGGGGAAAGAATATGATTTGGAAAGAAAAAGAAATAGCATGTATATAAAGGCTGGGGGGGTTGTGGGTGGGTAGGGATATGGGTAAAAATGAGAATTAACTTGTGTCATATACTGGTACAAATTCCCCAATGTTGAGTGTGATTGTAAGCTGTATACAAAATGTACCAATAAAGAATTCAATTTAAAAAACATCAAAAAAAGAAAAAAAAGAAATTCATACTCCCAAACTGACTGGTTAGTATCTGAGAAGATCACACTTGGAGATGATTGCTATTAAAATTTCTGTTTCAGGGGGTGGTAGGGTGGGTAAGGGAAGGGGAAAAATGACAATTAAGTTGTGTCATATACTGGTACAAATTCTCAATGTGGAGTGTAATTGTGTTGTGTATATATAATGTATCAATAAAATGAACCAATTAAAAAATTTGTTTCAATCTTTGATCAGCACTAAAGATGTTGATCATCAAAATGAAGTTAAGAGATAATGGGGGCAGGGAAAGCAAAAAAGGGAAAGAAAATATTTGAAGGTAATAAAAAATAGAAACAAACCTTATGTACATGGGAGGGTGAGAAGTTGTAAAAAAAAGTAGATATTCACTGATGAAATCAATTAAATAGCAATGTGGACTTTCACTGTGAAATTCATTGCATTCCAGTTATACAGACTAGCTGAATTTAGACACAAATTACTCCTGCTTGTTTGCATTCTCCTCTTGCAGTGGGGAAAGAGCAGACACTGAAAAGACATATATTCTTAAGTGGTGCTTCTCAGGTTTAATCCCTAAATTATCTGGATATCTTTAAACAACACATCTTTTCTAGAATACTCTTATCTACCAAGGATGAGCATTTTATGTAACAACAGAGAACCAAGGCTTCATCAGATTTAAGACACAGGTTATGACAAAGATTTATGTATGCTGGCTCACTGCTTTAATGCCTAGTTATATCAAAACCTGCATCACATGCCAAATTAATCACCAAAATATCTACAAAAAGAACAAGATCTGGAAATATAAAAATTGATTTTGGGTAATTTCTAACAATCAGGATGACCAGAACTTTAAAACATCATGAACAAAAGAATTACACATATCCTGGGAGAGTTTGTAGACTAAAGAAACAGACTAACTCAATCAAAGGAAAACACTGACAATAGTCTATAAAATAAAACAGGACAGAACACTTGGACTTCAAGCATTCATAGGTTCTTTAAATATTCACAATGAAGATAAGCCATTATTTATTGGCTTTAGGCTTTTGTAATTTATATATGTACATTAAAATTTTCTAGAATAACCACTTTGGGAAGAGAAGCAGAACAAATAACTTCCCAGGAAAAATAAGATGAGAACTACAATGCAAAAGAAGATATAAAAGGAATGGACTCCTGTGCTTAAAAACACTTCAAAAGAACTCATAGAGCAAAGGAAAAAAACCCAAGAGAAACAAAAGAAAATGTTAGATAAAACATTATGTATTAAAACTTGTGATACACACAAACTGCTAAAGAATTTTAAAGAAAAATTTAGAAACTCTTTCTTTGGGGGGGTAGGCAGTAACAGGTATTGAACTCAGGACCTTGCACTTCCCAGGCAGGCACAGTGCCACTGAGCTATATTCCCAGCCCCTGTAATAGGTGTTTTTTTTTTTTTTTTTTGAGATAGGCTCTCACTTTGCAGTTCAGGCTGGCTCTTAGCTCACTATGTAGCCCAGGCAAGCCTTGAACTCACAGCAATCCTCCGACCTCTGCCTCCCGAGTGCTGGGATTACAGGTGTGAGCCACAATGGCCATCACTGTGATATATGGTACCGGGGATTGAACTCAGGACCTTGCACTTGCCCCGCAGATGCCTGAACCACTAAACTAAATCCCCAGCCTGTAACAGTATTTTTAAAAGGCTGATAATACAATCAACAACTGATGTGAGAAATTAGAAATGAAACAAAATGAATTAACTAGACAGCAGGAGAAAAAAAGTAAAGAAAAGAAAGGGAGAACTGTCTCTGTCACTAACATTCAGGTATTTACACTGGATGCCTCTCATTTAATCTCCTAAGGATCAGATTGCTTCTAAAAATACAACCTTACATTGATTTGCAAACTCACAAGTATAATTGTTTACATATGTACATGTGTATACTATATGTATATAAATGTGTATATATGTGAGGTAAGCATGCTGGGAACACAAGAGAGAAAACATTTCAAAGAGATGGTTCTATTAAACAACTTTGAAATTGTGCATCCTTTGGCAAGACTGATTTTAAAATGTATAATCTTAGGAATGAAAAGAGGTCACATCTATATGTGACATTAGGAGAAAATACAAGGATATTATGCAAAATAATTTAAAAATATATATGAAATGGAAAAGTTCTTAGAAAAAATAATCTAGGAAAATTATCTGTTAGTTGAAAATCTGAATGGTACCATAACCACTTAAACATTCAACAAAGGGCTGGGGATGTAGATTAGTAGCGCCAGGCCTGCCTGGCAAGCATAAGGTCCTGAGTTCAATCCCTGGTACTGGGGGAAAAAAATTTGACAAGTATCATGCAATCATCCCTCAAAGAGAATTACAAAACCCAGGTAGAGTTTTACTAATAAGCACAAAACACACAACCAGCAAAGAACTGATTTTCAGAATATATACAAAGAACTCTTTCTAAATAGGCATATACCACAACAAAGGGAGCCTAAATGACAAATATATTCTACCTTATCAGTAAACAAGGAAGTAAACAGTTAGTATCATGATAGATACCACTTCAAAACCAAGACTAGAAAGTCTTGATGAGAATATAGACTAATTAAAAAGTGTGAATAGGGCCGGAGATTTAGCTCAGTGGTTCCGGCGCCTGCCTCGCAAGCGCAAGGTCCTGAGTTCGATCCCGGTAACCATATACAATGCTGGGCGTGGTGACTCACGCCCACCACCAATCAATACCACATATCACAGTGCTGGGCGTGATGGCTCACGCCTGTAATCCCAGCACTTGGGAGGCAGAGACAGGAGGATTGCTGAGTTCTAGGCTTGCCTGGGCTACATAGTGAGCTCAGGGCCAGCCTGAACTACAAAGTGAGAACCTGTTTCCAAAAAAAAAAAAAAAAAAGTGTGAATATGTTGCTTTTGAAAATGGAAATTATATAGCTAGAAAAAAGTAATCTGGCATAATTTATGAAGATGTGCATGTAATATAATGTGTTTTTAGCAGTACTTTTATTCTAGTAATAACCTGAATATAACAGTATCAAAAGTGACAAAAATTACTACATGGATATAAAACAGAGAACTCTAGAACAGTGAAATTAAAGCTAGAATTATACTGTTGAACAAAAAAATGCAAGTTGAAGATTATATAGTCAGTTCATTATATAAAGCTTAAAATACACAAGATAAATATTGAGACAAAGGTGTGGCAGAACTTTACAAAAAAGGTATATAACAAATTCAGGATTGTGGTTTCTTTTGAAGGAAGAAATGACAGGATCAAGTCACATATTGGGCTTCAAAGATAATGTTAATATTCTTTTTTACATACCTACTGCTATTTAAAAAAATGTTTAGAACTACTTCAATGTGTGGCATTTGAAATATAATAGTTATTTGTTTTATGGTAAAGACAGTATTGCTGAATAAAATTCATTTATAAAATATAGCTTTAAAAATTTTTTAAAATACCATGAAATTCCCTGCAACTATGAAACTAAAATCAACTAAAGGGAGTAGACTCTGTATAGAAGAATAAAATAGGTATCTAAGCATAAGCTACATTGAAAACATGTAATTCACAGCAATAACACTAATTTCCTACCTTTACTGGTGAAATATGAGAATGTGAAACAAATCCATGGACATTTTCAATCTCCGAAAGGTTCTTCTCTGAGACATGAACCAGTTCTGGTCCTATGACCTCATTAGTGATTTGTGGGGATATGTGCTCTTGAGGAGGTGTATCTTCATCCTGATACCGGTATTTCTGTGAAGTAAAGAAAACCACTAAATATGAGGAAGGCCTAAAAAGCAAAATAAATGTAGCTCAAAATCACAGAATGCAAAACCAAACAGTATAAACATATGAAAAGTATATTTTATGATTTACTAGATTTTCTGAGAAAAACAGAATTCTATGTTAGTCATGCCAATAATTTAATAAAAATTTGACTATGAAAAATAACTAAGCTACATGAAACAGAAGCCTGACTATTCATCTGTCCATCACCCAAAGTTAACTGAACTATGTATTTCTAAAATATGGCTGTTTAAATGAAGTCAGTATGAAGTCAAATTTACCTAGCTAAATTAGTCTGATTTTATTTCATTAACTTGTACAAAAACTGGAGTTGGTAAAGACTGCCATTTCAGTCTCTATATGAAATCCAGTAGAAGACAGCATTTTTAACCATAAAATAGTCTATCTCTCTGACACACAAAAATTTCTATTACATCTAATTTTTAAAGATTAATATAAAGACAAAACCTCACACCTTACATTAAATTATAATTATAGGAAACAGAAAATATTGGACAGTTTATACATAAACACAAAATCAAAACAGATAGTCCCCATCTCCTGTTATCCTCAACTCATCCATAAAGCACAAATAAAGGACAAAGGAAGAACAGGTTTATAACAATAAACAAAGGATTATTAACTACTATAAGCTGCTCTTAGAATAGTCAACAAAAGGGATATTTTAAAAAGTTACATAAATGCGTCAGTAAGGAAACAGAAAAATGTGCACTTCTGATTGATAAACTAAAAAAATACATTATTACCACTCAAGAGATACGTGCATAAATCATCACATTTGTAGTAGAGATTTCTTTTTGCTAGGCAGTTTGGCAATGTTGCCCTGAAAATGTTTTTACTCTTTAATCTAGTAAAATTTCACTTCTAAAAAACTGATCTTAAGAGACAACACCAATGAAAACATAAATATTGGTTGTATATAAAAAACTATACATTTCTGCTAGGCGTGGTGGCTCATGCCTGTAATCTCAGCTCTCAGGAGGCAGAGGCAGGAAGATTGCTGTGAGTTCGAGGCTTGCCTGGGCTACATAGTGAGGTCAGGGTCAGCCTGAACTACAAAGTAAGACCCTGTAAACCAAACCAAACCAAACCAAAAAAAAAAAAAAAAAAAAAAAACCCAAAACAAAACCCATACACTTCTAAAATATACAAATACAAAAACTTGGGCTGCTAAAAGTTACTATACATCCTCCTATACTTTCTAAACAACATTTTTCAGTGAAATGATACAAATGCATAGCACAATCTGATTTACACTAGCTAACTTATTTAAGACAATATAAGAAATCTGTTTTTATATGTAAATCTCCATAACCTGAATCTCCATAATCTGATCCTACAAACATTTTAATAAAACCAAACACTATTCATGCAGTCAGTTGGCTACATGGAATGTAAGTACTCTCATATCTTAAAATTAGATATAATATAAAGAAAGAAATTTTGAACTGCAAAGCAATACCCTGTCTCAAAGAAGTAGTTTGGTGTAACTTCTGAAATTTTACAGGCACTCCACAACTAATATTTACTTTAGGGAAAGATACATACATAAGGATACTCACAACAGAATAATTTGGAAAAGAGAAAACTGGAACAATCTACATCTACCATGGGAAGCACTATGTAGAATTTGGATAGAAATCTATAAATTCATTATTCAATGAAGAACCATGTGTGAATATTACATATATATGAAACTGCATGTAGATAAATATATAAAATTACATACAAATATACACAGTTTGAACATTTTTAAGCAAAGCAAGTTTAAAATATCTTTCAATGGGTAAGTCGTCCTTTGATCTGTTTTTAGTTCTTATAATTAATGAAAAACATGAGATATCTGACCTGGAAGATTCTCAGTAAAATCACTATGCACATATGGAATTATTCAAAGAGGTCCTTTGGTTTCTATTATTTCCTGCAAATACTAGAATGAGTCTGATGTTCAATTCCTTGTTAGGTTACAGGTGGTACTGTTCTTTTAACAGGAAGCGCGTAATACCTGGTTACCTCTTTTAGGGATGTTAGCTCAATCACTTCATTCATGGGGGCGTTGCTAAATGGTTAACAATCTAATCTTTTTCATTTATTGATGGAACACAGGTATAAAGACATACTTCACCCATCATTTGGTTATTTACAGGTATGGGTCACACAACAATAACAAAGAAACAAAACACTTAAATTTGTTTCTTCTTTGTTTTCAAGATAGATAAAAAACTGACTCCTATTCCTAAAGTGAGGCTTTTCAGTGCAATCTCTATCAAAATTCCACCGGAATCTCCCACATCCAAAGTTAATGAGTTGATCTTAATATTTGTATCTAAAAGAATCAGGACAAATCTTGAAAAAGAAGAACAAAGAGAAGGAGTCTTAGTGTTTTCAACTAGTTTTAAATCACATGTTACTTTTAATTGCACAAATCTGGTAAGAGTGCATCACTTCTTTGTGCCTTTTAATAATTCATATAAAGATAATCATTTATCTTTAAGGTAAACTTTATTTTCTTTACATGAAACATCACTAATAATTGTTTCACTTATGAAGGATGACTAAGAGGACATGCTCTTTTGTTTTAAAGTGTTTTTTCTCTATACAATCCGTCAATTTGATTTAGAATCAAACTCACAAAGTTTATGATATTAAATATTAAATATGCTACTGAGAATTTGATTTTTTCAAAATGGTATCAGAAGGCATTTCCAGTTCTGCTTATCAATAGTGCTTCCCATATACTGAACTATCCACAGCGGCAAAACATAAAAACCAAGTCAATAATTAGGGCCTCTATTAACGGAGCTTTCATTAATATTCTTTTCTATTATACTTTAACTGTATAGACAAATTCTCTACTTGTGTCAAACACAAAAGGACTAAGTGACATGAATTAAAGTCAATCAAACCATAAAGTGGTATTTTTTGATTTCCTGAAAAAACTACTGAATTTTTTTTTTTTTAATTTTTGTACCAGATGTCGAATTCTGGACCTTGTGCTTATGGAGGCAAGCATCAGAACCACTGAGCTAAATCCCTGGCCACTACTGGATATTTAAAACCAAGCTTTTTAAAGGAAGTACTATCCAAACCCACCTTACATTAGAGCATTAAGGAAATTGCACTGTTGGTGCATGCTACTTTATAGTGGCATAATATCAAAGAAGAACAATCCAAGTTTTTGATACTAAGAGACATTTTTTCTGACCCTGAACACTTCAACTGATCCAAAATTGAAATTCCAGAAAAATGTTTTGTGAATTATTGCTTGTTGACTGTTTTGAACACAATAAACTAGATCCAAAGCACTCTTATAAAGATACATCCTAAAATGTTGCATTCTTCAACTGTTCCCACTCCTACAACAGAGATCAGCTCGGCATATTATGGTTGGAATTACAATGCTGCTGTTTTTTTCCTGTTTAATAAAACTACTTCAGTAAATTATAATCAAATTCCCAGAACAAAAGTACTGCACTCCTTCAGCCTCACTGTTGGGACAGAAAGCCTTGCTAATATTTTTTTAATCTAATTATATTTTTTTAATTTTTAAATTTAATTATATTTTAATCTATTAGCAAGTTCACTACAGTTTCTCCTGCTGTAGTGTAAGCATTGCTACCTCTTCCAGGAGACTAAGGTCCAACTCTACCAGAGCCAGTAAGCTCAAATATTTGCTGGCTGCTTTTGGGGAGGGGCGAGATGTTGCAGCAAAGGGCTCATTATATACTGCTGGATAAAACATGAGCCCTGAGATTTCATTTCTGATGTTCTCTTACAACACTACTAAACATTCTCATCTGACTGAAAATAGTTTTAATGGAAACAGTACTTAGTCACTTGCCATATTTTGATTTGACTCATCTCTATAACCATTCAAGCAAGAATAAAAATCAATCATCTTGCAAAAGTAAGCAGAATAACAAAATTTATCCTAAACAGTTTAAAAAAAAAACTTCAGTAAGTTAAAAAAATATTTTAAATAAATAAAAAAGAATCTGGGAGCACTGCAGCTCAGAGACGAGGCACTTCTCTGGCTTGAGTGGGAGACTCTGGTCCAACCCCAAAACCACTCCCCTCGAATCTGAGGGAGTGTTCCTGAACTTTGATATGCATTCAATTCATCGACAGATCATTAATTCATTCTTTGCTCCAAAGACTTTTTCCTTTGGTTTTTTAATCAATCTACGAGCAGAAAATATGACTGCCTAATAATATCTGAAAACACTGAAATGTCACTCTTAATAGTATTTTATATTTAAATCTTGCAAACAAATGTTACATCTTTTATCTTAATCTCACTGTAATTAAAATGGACAATATTTTTCTCTTTATTGAATTTACTGGTACATTTTAGGTATGCATTTTGATCATATTCAACAGAGAATTTGTAATTGTACGTGATGTATCTTGATTCTCAATTTTCTCAGTCCCCTGTCTTCTCTAGAACCCCACCCTCCTAAACACATAAGCTCTGCTTTCACCATCAGATATTTTCTTTCCCTTTTTTTACTTTCTCCCACTCCCCCTTTCCTTTTGGACATTTTCTTCCTATTTCATAATACCTAGCATATATCGGGACCCCATTTATACCTTCAGTTTCTCATACTAGAGAAATGACATGGCATTACACATCTGTGTCTTATTTCGTGTATGAGTATGGCCTCAAGGTACATCCAAAATGGACAATATTTAAACTTTAAAGTTGAATTAGCCAATTACAGCAAAAGGCTGCACAGTAGTGAAAGAACTATCTACAACTTCATCCATGTAATTCTTTCTTTTACTATACTAAAGATATTTTAAGTAAAACTACCCAGCTAAGAAATAAAAATAATTACTAATGCTGTCAAATTTTACAAATCATCAATTCATATATTTGACTCAGAAACCTTACCTCTCTACCATAAAGCTTTTTTGTGGAAGAGTATACTATATATCACTATAACCAAGAGACATGCAAAAGACAGGAATTCCCCTGTCACTAACCCGACATATAACAACTAATTCTAAACCTGCCCAAGAACACTAATAATTCCAATTTTCTATAAAATTTCCCCACTCTGTTCTATTCCCACTAAAGCAGATTTAAAAAGGAACAGGAAAAACAGAGATGGAAGTAGAGCAAATTTCTAAAATAGTACTGTGTAGGAAATACAGGATTTTCCAGTCTAATTACCCCAGTAGATTAACTTGTAACAAGTTTTAGTGCTTTGTAAAACTTAAATGAAAAGTCAAATATCAACTAGAGCAAGGCAAAGTAAAATGCTACTTAAAAGATTATATATTTTAAAACACCACTAAGTCAGAACCACAGCTGTCAAGCTGTGGTTCCTTGGCTATTTTATGACAGTGTGCCAGGGATCTCATCAATATTCTTTCAAGAGTTTTAGAAATATTAATTTAAAAAACCTAGAAGTATACTGTATAAAAAGTTTTAATATATTTATTTACAGCAACTTAATTATAGTACCAATTAAATTCAGTTTGTGTTAATCTCAAAATATTAAGTTCTCCCAATTTTTGTGCATATGTGGGATTTCAGCCTTCATAAAAATTCAGTTATAATATATATACAGTTGCTCACCTAAAATTATAAGAACACATTATATGCCATGTATCAGAATAAAATGTCAGGTAAAGTTCAAGAACCAGTCAGTTGAAGCATTTTTAGGTTAAAGAGTTGACTGAACAATAAACATGAACATATATTAAATTATAACGATTGTATTATCATTTTAATGATTATTTGGAATTTGAACACTTGTCTGAATTTTAAAACAAGTATGTTTATAGTCTGAATCAAAATTTACGAACTTAAAACTGCAAAGACTATAAGAAACTTGAATTCGAGGCTTAACATAAAAATCTTGATTGTTGCCGGGCGTGGTGGCTCACGCCTGTAATCCCAGCACTCGGGAGGCAGAGACAGGAGGATTGCTGAGTTCGAGGCTTGCCTGGGCTACACAGTGAGCTCAGAGCTAGCCTGAACTACAAAGCAAGACCTGTCTCAAAAAAAAAAAAATCTTGATTGTTCTGAAACGAGTTGTGATTAACACTGAAATATCAGAAAGTTTTTAATGACACCATTTAATAAATCTGTCACAAATACATTGTCAAATGATCATTTTTCAAGCTGCTAAGAAATAAGATAATAAAAATACTGCTTTAATAGCAGTTGTCATGTATCTACTACTTCTACATTATCCAAAGTTTGTTATGTGGGTCAGAAAGACTATCAAGAATTTGGAAATAGATGTGAAAAAAGTTTGCAGATTCTTTCAATACTGTTGTCTGGGGACAAAGGCCACTCAACTTTATCAGGAGAAATGGTTTTCAACGTGGGACAATTACACTTTCAAAGGAGTATTTGCCAATTTTTGTTCTATAGGCCACAAGCAGATAGAAGCCAGAGATTTACTAAACATCACAGGAGAACCAGAAGAGTAAGATCAATAGTGCTGAAAACTCTTATTTAGAGGAAAGTACTTCAATTCACTACTTACTATTAAAAATTCAGAACTGGTGAGGGTAAGATTTTTATCTAGTGGAGGAGTGAATTATTTTTGCAAAATGAGACAATTAACTATAGGATTAATCCCATGGCCTTGTATGGTATTAACCAATTTCTTATCTAACTCAGGGATCTTATGTTAATATTGCCTATAAATACCTGCATTCATACATGTTCCCTAGGCCAGTTCAACACCTAACTGGTTCTCTCATTACAGAAGACAGTTTATAACACATACTCATTTTGTATTTGCCTAAATGTAATGAATTAGCTTTAAAAAAATCATACTTTTAACACATGTATTTAGTTTATTTAATCTGAATTTTTCATGAGGTCAAAAGTATTGTAATGTACACTTGGCAAAAAAGGAATTTAATGCTTTCAGGAGGCTAGAAAATTTGTGTACAATGTCACAGCAAGCAGAAAAGGCAACCTTTTTTTTTTTTTTTTTTTTGCTTTTTTTTGGAGACAGAGTCTCGCTTTGCAGTTCAGGCTGGCCCTGAGCTCACCATGGTGCCCAGGCAAGCCGCCGTGAACTCAGCAATCCTCCTGTCTTTGCCTCCCAAGTGCTGGGATGACAGGCGTGAGCCACCACGTCTGGCATTGTGGTATGCGGTGTTGATTGTTGGTGGGCGTGTCTCCACGCCCAGCATTATATGTGGTTACCGGGGATCGAACTCAGGTCCTTGTGCTTGTGAAGCCGGCGCCAGAACCACTGAGCTAACCCTCCAGCCCCAAGGCAACCTTTTTTGACTCCAAAGCTAATTTTCACAATTAATAAATACAAGACAGAGTCTCACTATGTAGCATGGGCTGGCCTCAAACTCATGACAATCTGCTTGGTTCAACCACCTCCTCTTGCCTCAATTCCTAAGTGAAGGGATTTCAGGCATGCACTACCATGCCTGGCTCCTGAAATCCAGTCTTCATTACTCTGTCTAGCTGTGATAGTGACAATTTAAAAATATAAGGAAAATTTTAAAACATTGTCTTTTAGGGCCGGAGGGTTAGCTCAGTGGTTCCAGCACCTGCCTCGCAAGCGCAAGGTCCTGAGTTAGATCCCCGGTAACCACATACAATGCTGGGCGTGGAGACTCACGCCCACCAGCCATCAATACCACATACCACAGTGCCGGGCGTGGTGACTCACGCCTGTAATCCCAGCACTCGGGAGGCAGAGACAGGAGGATTGCTGAGTTCGAGGCTTGCCTGGGCTACATAGTGAGCTCAGTGCCAGCCTGAACTACAAAGCGAGACCTTGTCTCAAAAAAAAAAAAAAAAACTGTCATTTATTTAAATGAATTTTCTTAATATTGTATAGCAAAATTAGAAAAAAAAAATAATTCCTACTTAGACAAAACATAAACTATGATACCTATATACCAGAATTTTAAATATTAAAGAATATCTGAATTTTATTTTCATACGTGGTAAAAAAAAAAAAGTAATACTAAAACAACAGCCATATCTAAGATATAGCACTATTTTTTCCAGAACTCTTCCATTTCCTTTATATATAGTACTTTATTTAATAATTCTAATGATTTAAACTAAAGGATATAACTAGCCTAGGTAACATCTGAGTTTCTATGGTGATAGCTCAACTATGAAGTTATTAATGAACATTAACTGATAATTTCAATATTAGAAGCATGAGGCAGGAGAATCGTGAGCCTAAATTCGCCCCTAGGCAACTTAGAGAGAACCTTGACTCGAAATTAAAAGGCAGGCAGGGCCAGGCATAGTGGCTTACACCTGTAATCCCGGCACTTGGGAGGCAGAGACAGAAGGGTTGCCAGAGTTTCAGGCCGGCCTGAACTACAAAGCGAGACCCTGTTTCAAAAAAACTAAAAAGAAAAAGAAAAGCTTGGACAAAATTAAAAGGAGAGCTGGGGATGTAGCTCAACTGTGGTAAGTGCAAAGTCCTGAGTTTGATTCCTGGGACTCAGGATGCTCTTCAGTGCAAATACCCTGTGTTCAATTCTCAGTTCTACATACACACACAAACTACCTTCAAGAGAAATCCACAAAATGAAGAAAATCTAATTAGATCAAAATGCTATTATCAGAGTCTTATGGGTTAACCAAGTGAAGCGTTTTTTCTTTATTTTTTTCCTGGGTACTGGGGATCAAATGCGGGCCCTTGTGCTCCCCAAAGTAGGCATGGTATCAGTTGAGTTAAATCTTCAGCCTGAGAAGCATTTTTCTTAAATCATTTGAAGAGCTATTGTTGGAGTTTTGCTTATTTGCTTTCTTTTTTAAAGAGCAGAAATTTAGTAATAACATTTATACCTCCTAACTTGCTGTCAATGTTTCTGGCAAAGAATACAGCAAGAATAAAGTGGACAATTCTGTTACAAGTAGCTTTAAAAGCTGATTTTGCATAAGTTCCACAAAACATTAAATAATTTGGCTGTGATTAAAATATTATTTTGTGGCCTGGGAATTTAGTTCAGCAGTTCTGGCATCTGTCTCACAAGTGAAAGGTCCCACACACCACAATGCTGGGGTTTGGTGGCTTAAGCCTGAATCCCAGCACTCGAGAGACAGAGGCATGGGGATTGCTGTGAGTTCAATGCTAGCCTGAGCTATATAGTGAGCTTGGGGCCAGCCTGAAGTACAAAGTAAGACCTCGTGACCATCAATCAATCAATCAATCAAATATTATTTTATCAAAGGAAATACTGAGAAATGAAAACTAGAACATCAAATCAAATGTTAAATTCACCATAGATCAAACTGCATACCTAAACTGATTTTAACCACCAAATTTTAGTGGCATTCAGAGGGAAAAAATTCAAACAGAAGAGAAGAACAAATTACACTGAGTATAAACAGTTTCAAATAATGGTGCAGATCAATAAAAACCTAAATGTATGTAGTCAACATGGAGAGTATGACAGTGAATTACAGAAGAGTTGAACTACAGTAGGACTGTAACAAATTAATGAAAACAACTTGTTTTGTACACATGGCTATTATTTATAAAGCAGTTCTAAAAGGAAATCTAGTGCCATCCCGATTGGAATAAAAACACAGTTAATCATTATGGAGATCAGTGTGGCGATTCCTCAAAAAACTAGGATTAGAGGTCCCATTTAACCCTGCTATTCCTCTGCTAGGGATATACACAAAAGAATTACAAGATTCAGCTGGGAGTGGTGCCTCATGCCTGTAATCCCAGCACTCGAGAGGCAGAGACAGGAGGATTGCTGAGTTCGAGGCTTGCCTGGGCTACATAGTGAGCTCAGGGCCAGCCTGAACTACAAAGTGAGACCCTGTCTCAAAAAAAAAAAAAAAAAAGAATTACTTTCATATCACAGCAACATATGTGCGCCCTTGTTTATAGCAGCTCAGTTTGTGATAGCTAAATCTTGGAAACAACCCAAATGCCCATCAATTCTAGATTGAATAAAGAAGATGTGGGTTTTTTTAATATAAAATGGAGTATTATTCTGCTATAAAGACTGAGACTGAGTCATTTATACTCAAATGAACGTTCCTTAAGGACATATTCATAAGTGAAATAGGTCACAGATGTGTAAATATCGCATCTTTTCTCTGGTATGAGAAACTAAAGTTGTAAATGTGTTTTAGAATGCATGATCGATATTGTGAAACAGTAAATATTCAAAGGGAAATGAGGTTTGGTGGTAAATAATGAGGGGAAAGAAAAAATTGATGGTAAAAGAAGGAAACAAAGTTTATGTATATAGGGGTGGAGGGTTATAGGGTGGGTAGGGGAAGGGGGAAAATGAGAATTAAGTTATATCATATACTGGTACAAATTCTTTATGTAGAGTGTAATTGTGATGTGTATATATAATGTACCAATAAATTAAGTTAAATTAAAAAAATGAAATACAGTTACTTTGTTTGCCACTCTATATCTGAACAGCAGTATTTTGTTCAATCTTAGCAATGGATGTAAAGATGTGTAAGAGCCATGCAAAGGATACTGCTCATGGTAACACAAAGAAATGTAGTATTACTTTAGGAAAGTGGAACTGGGCTATGTACTGCTTAGGTTTTATACCTACATAAATATTTTAAACTAAAAAAATTAGCTTTACAGAGGAAACAATTTGTTATTAGTCTGAAATTCTAATCTCTAATTTCATCTAAATTTTAGTGTTCATCAGAATCTAGCAAATCTGTTAAGTGTTGATCAGAATCTAGCAACTGCAGGAAATTCATTAATATTTGTTTAACAAATGACAGCAAATCATCTTCCATGACTCTAATTTAATAACAATGCACAGCTGATTCTAAAATCTCTACTTATCTAAGAAGAATATCATAAAAACTTTGTTACAAAGTATTTATTTGAGAGCTACCAAAAATCTCAACAGACAGAAAAAGAACATGACACAATCCAACACTCTTCTTTATAAAAATTCCAAACTTAAGAAAGCAAAAAAAATTCCTATTGGATAAAGGGTATTTCAAAAAATAAAAAGAAAAAGAAACCCACCAAACTTTATGGTGAAAAACTGAATGCTTTCTCCTTCAGATTAAAAACAAAGAAAAGATGCATACCCTTGTCATACTTCTCCAAAAATGTATGAGAGATTCTAACCAGTCTCCCATACAAGTACTAACCAGGCCCAACCCTGCTTGACTTCTGAGATCAGACTAGATCGGGTACTTTCAGGGTGGTACGGCTATAGACAAGAGATTCTGACCAGTATAAACCAGGCAAGAAAAATAAAAGGCTTACAAATGAAAAGGAGTAAGCAAAACTGTGTTTACTGTGAAATTAAACAGGATCTAAAGAGAAAATGAAATACTTCTGCATGAGGTCATGAAGAAGTTAATTGGTATAGTATTTGCTCTTTTGCTTTAAATAACTACATAGTAAGTCCAACAGTAGTTTTTATACCTACTGGGATAAAATATAGGACTACTGACACCTGAGAGAATGAAAACAAATAAAATGAATTAATTCTACTATCTTCCTGGCTATCTGTCTGCAGGCAATTTTTGGAACCTGGAACACAATGGACAAAGAAACCCAAGCAAATATAGCAAATTTACTGGTCAATCTAGTGTGCAAGGAGGACAGAGCACTGGAATTTGCAAGGTATAATACCAGAAAGGAGAAAGCTGATCAGACAAAGAATTTCAGACATCCCCCTCAGTACAGCAAGTTCCCTGGAGACTTTAGTACTAATATTAATCTTCATCAGCTAGGCATGATACTCAATAAAGCAAAGCAAAAAACTCATGAAGTTATAAAATGAACAAGTTACACAGCTTAAACCTGGCTGAGAAGTAATCAAATTCAAAAAAGCAGAGATTTCAATGAACACTTGGAGCAACTGGCATAAACTCCTAGATAGTACTGAGGCTAAATTAGTCTTAAAGAAAAGACTGGTATTGGAGATTTAACTTTAAAAAGCCTGAAGTATTGAAAGGATCAACTTTATCTGCAAAAGACTTAGCTATCTGCCAAAACAAGTATCTGTACTCTTCAGAGAAAACAACAGTAAGTCCCTCCTTAAACATAGTTTTTCTTACTGAAGTTTCAGTTACTGAGGGTCTCAGAATATTAAATGGAAGATTCCAGAAGTAAACAATTCACAAGTCTTTAATTTCTCACTCTTCCGAGTAATGTGGTGAAATTTCACAGTCCTGCTCCATAACCATCTTTGTTATCAGATTAACTGTATCAGTAACACATTGCTTATATTCAGGGAATTCTTTTTTTTTTGCACCAAGGATGGAACTTAGGACCTTCTGCTTGCAAGGCAGGGACTGGAACCACTAAGCTAAATCCTTGGACCTAGTAACTCTTATTTTGCAAGATTCCCTTAAAAGAGTAATGAGGCTTGGAATTTTATTACAGTATATTGTTCTAACTGTAAAATTTTATAATTATTATTGGTAATCTAACTTTTTTTTTTTTTTTGAGACAGGGTCTCGCTTTGTAGTTCAGGCTGGCTCTGAGCTCACTATGTAGTCCAGGCAAGCCTCAAACTCAGCAATCCTCCTGCCTGTGCCTCCCGAGTGCTGGGATTATAAGCATGAGTCACCATGCCTAGAATTGTGGTATGTGGTGCTGACTGCTGGTGGGCGTGAGTCAGTACCACACCAGGTATTGTGGTAGGTGGTTACTGGGGACTGAACCAGGGACCTTGTGCTTGCAAGGCAGGTGCTGGAACCACTGAGCTAAATCTCCGGCCCTGGAAGTCTTGATAAAGGAAGACTATTGTACAATCCTCAACATTCATGATATGCACAGCTAGTGAGAATTTACAAACATACAAAGAATAAAACTTTGACCTGTTGGGTGTGGTAGCTCATGCCTGTAATCCCAGCACTGAGGAGGCAGAGGCAAGAGGATTGCTGAGTTCGAGGCTTGCCTGGGCTACATGGTGAGCTCAAGGGACAGCCTGAACTCCAAAGTGAGACCCTGTCTCAAAAAAAAAAAAAAAAAAAGCTTTGACTTGTCACCAGGAAGAAAATTAGTCCATAGGAATAGCTCTAGAAATGCCAGAAGATAGTTAACAAAATCTTTAAATTGTGTAAAGTAAGTATGCTTAAGGAATTAAAGGAGAACATGAATACAATGACAAAAACAGAACCAATAAAAGCATACCAATTGGAGTAATCAGAAATGAATATTCCACTGGATGAAATTAACAGCAGGCTAGATACCAAAGAAAATTAGTGAACTTGATATTACGGCAACAGAAACTACCTACATGGAAAGGACAGAAAGAAAAAAGAAACATACATAAAAACAAATATGCTCTACTGACTGACCAAATGGACAATAACAAGCAAAACCAAACATACACATAAATGAAACCCCACAAGAAGAATGAAGTGAAAGGACAGAGTTTAAAGCTCAAGGAAGAATTTTCCAAATTTAATAAAAGCTATAAACTCACAGCTCCAAGCTCACAAACTCCAAGCTGAATAAAAACACATACGCACAACCTACATAAATATGCTTATATACATAGTCTAAACCCCCCAAAGCAAGTTACTAAGAACCAATCAGAAGGAGTGAAAACTAGAGAAAAAGGGACATATTAAGTACCTGAAAACAGAAAAGTGAAGTGCTGAAAGGAAAAAACAATCAACCTAGAATTCTTTATTTATCAAAAAATTCAAAAATATATAGAAGGCAAAAAGGCCAGGTATGGTGGCACACACATGTAATCATAGTTATGCAAGAAGCTAAGGCAAGAGAATCACAAGTTTGAGACCAGCTTGGGTTACTCAGAGAGAAAACACTTGGCTACCATGCATGGGGTCCTGGGTTCAAACCCCACCACTGTAAAATAAAAAAAGCATATGGAAATATGCTCAACATCATGTCATTGGAAAACTTTACAAGAAAAAGGAGATACTACTACACATCTATTAAAATGACTAAAGTCTAACACATTGCCAAGAACATGGAGGAACATTTGCCCACCTCTGGTAGGAATGCAAAGTGGCATAACTATCTTTTACACAACCACACATGCTTTTGACACACAATGTAGTGATCAAATACTCCTGCAATATATACAAATAGTTTAAAATGTGTAACATGAAAATTTGAAGCTATAAATGCTAATGGCAGCGGCTTCATAAATGTCAAAACTTGGAGGCAGCCGGGCGTGGTGGCTCACGCCTGTAATCCCAGCACTTGGGAGGCAGAGACAGGAGGATTGCTGAGTTCCAGGCTTGCCTGAGCTACATAGTGAGCTCAGGGCCAGCCTGAACTACAAAGTGAAACCTTGTCTCAAAAAAAAAAAAAAAAAAAAAACTTGGAGGCAGACAAGATATTCACCATGAGTGAACAAATCAAGTGTAGTTCGTCCTTATGAGAAAATTTTTCAATGTTTAAAAGAAATGTGCCACCAAGCACAAAAAGAGGAAACTTAAATATGTATTAAGTCCACATTTTACTTGCTATATTATTTAAGAGACTAATATCTTGGTACAAAAAACTGGTACAAATAAATTGGCACAAAAGCTAGCACAGGTTGAATATCTCTTACTCAAAATGTCTAGGATCAGAAGTATTTCAGAGTTTGAATTTTTTTCAAATATTACAATATCTGCTTACAGAAGATACCTTGGGAATCAGACCTAAATCTAAGCAAAAATTTATATACATTCATACACAGTCTGAAAAAATTTTTATATAGTATTTATAATGAAGTTGCTGGGGTTTATTTACAGCACTAGGAACTGAATTGAGCTATATCTCCAGTCTTTTAAACAACCACAAAACAAATGTTTTTGAGACAGGTTCTTGCTTATTTAGTAAGTTGCCAAAACTGGGTTTGGGCCTGAGATCCTTCCATGTCTCTCATTTCCAGAGTACTGGGATTATAGGCAAGGACCACATGCATTTTGACTGCATCATACAGAGAGGTCTGGTGTGGAATCTTCACTTGCAGCATCAAGTCAGTAGCAAAAATTTCAGATTACAAAAGATTTCAGATTTCCAGATAAGGAATACTTGTATTTTTATTTTGGGTCACATTTTGTTTCCCACATAATTAAAGGGATCAATCCATTTCTAAAAAATCATTAGCTATGTTTTAGGTTGCACTATGCATGAAAATAACACTGTGTCTTCAGCAAGAAAAAAGGATGAGAATACAGCTATAAAAAGTTGTGTTTTTTTGGCGGAAATGGGGATTGAACTCTTGCCCTTGTGCTTCCAAGGTAGGCGCAGTACCACTTGAGCTAAATCCCCGCCCAAAATGTTTTATATATTACTGAAGTTAAGCTAGCATAAATTCAAAATAGTGCTCTAACTTTAGGAGGTTAAATGTAATCCCCCTAATAACTAATAAGAAAATAGCTACATAATACCCACAAATAAAACAAGAAAAGAACTGAATGGTTTCTTTACACAAAACCAACTGACACAGTATCAGCCAATAAGGCCGGAAATAAAAGACAAAACAGCAATAGAAAATAATGGTAAAGTGACAGGAAGCCTTCCGTATCAGTGATTATTTTAAATTAAATGGTTTTGACTCCCATCCCAAAGATTGGGATTTGTATTTTAAAATATCATAATAATATGTCAATCAGAGAATCACTTAAAACTTAAAGACAAACGTGCTTTTTTAAAAAGAATAAAGATATTCCATACAAATATCAAAAGAGAATAGGGATGACTATATTTGTAACAACAAAACAAACTTTAAATCCAAAAAAGGTTATGAGATGAAAAAGGATATTTTCAGAAGTATAACACAGGAATATGTAACAATTATAAATATTTATGCACCTAATAACATTATCAAACATAAGCAAAATTTGATAGATCTGAAGAATCAGATCTACAATAACAATTGGAGAGTTCACATCTCACTTCTCCCTACGAAGAAATAAACAGATGATAGAGTGTTAACAAAATATACCAAGTAAAATGCTCTAAAACCAGCATAATACAAATTTCTTCTCAAGTGCACATTGGGCAATCTTTCAGATTAACCATATCAAGCTAGGTTTAAAACCGGCCAACATTACTAGTCATGAGAAAAATGCAAATCAAAATGATAATGAGGCCAGGCATGGTGGTACACACCAGTAATTCTAGAAAAAGGCCAGCCTGCACTACATCATGAGTTCAAGACCAGACTAGCCTACACAGTGAGACTCTGTCTCAAAAACAAACAAAGCCCCCACCCCAAAGAAATCAGTATAGTGATACCACTTTATTCATTAGGACAACCACTATTGGGATAGCTAAGTAACAACAACAACAAAACAACCACAACGTGCTGGTAAGGTTGTGGACAGAATAGAACACTTATCTTCACTGAAATGAATGTAAAATTGTGTGGGCACCATAGAAAACAGTATGGCAATTCCTCCAAATATTAAACACAAAATCACCTTTTGAACAAGAGATTCTACTTTTTGGCACATACCCGAATGGAACCAAAGTGGAGTCTCAAAAAAAGGTATTTGTATGGTATTCACAAGAATACTGTTTACAATAACTGAAGTGTGGAAACCACTTAGTGTCTATATATGGATGAATGGGTATAGTAAACACACACACACACACACACTCTCTCTCTCACACATATACACACACATTATCCAAACGAGATAGGAAATTCTGACATATAATATAGATGAATCTTGAGAATAGAATGCTAAATGAAATAAACCAGCTGTCAGAAGACAAATATGATTCTACTTCTACAGAGACTTCAAGTAATAAAAATCAGAGACACAAAAAGCACAGTGGTGGTTACCAAGGGGAGAGGAATAGAGAGTTACCACCTGTTATAGTTTAGATTTAAAATGTCACCAAAGTCATGTGTTTGGAAAATGTCTGGATTATGAGGGCACTATACTCATCATTGAACTCATTCACTGATGAACACAGTAGCTGATTCTGCTGTTAGTAGGTGGGTCACTAAGGACATGCATGATCTGGATGGGTGCCTCTCAGGCTCCTCCTCTCCCTGTTTCTTGGTTGCTATGGGATGAAGAGCTGTCCTATCCCAGGCCCTTTTACCACTGCCTTAAAGACATCACATTTTTGGGTGAACCCACTGGAACTGTGAGCCACATAACTTCTTTACCTTTAACTTGCAGGTACTGGGTATTTTGTCCTTGGAGATTACTTCCTGGGTACAGAGGTCCAATTTTACAAGATAAAAACTTTGTAAGTCAATGATGATAATGATAACGGTTGTATCATATGAACATATTTAACACTATCAAATTGTACACTTAAAAATGGGAAATTACGTTATATATATTTTAACCCAATAAAAAATTTACGAATGGGGCCAGAGATTTTAGCTCAGTGGTTCCAGGACCTGTCTGGTAAGGCCAAGGTCCCTGGTTTGATCCTTGGCAACTACATACAATACCGGGCATGGTGACTCACAACCACCAGCAATCAGTACCACACACCACAATGCGGGTGTGGTGGCTCAGGCCTGTAATCCTAGCCCTCAGGAGGCAGAGGCAAGAGGATTACTGTGAGTTTCAGGCTTGCCTGGGTTACAAGTGAGCTCAGGGAAAGCCTCAATTATGAAGGGAGACCCTGTCTCAAAAACAAAAACAAATGAATCTTGAATTTATTATTTTTTTTAAAAGAAGACATCATGACATCAGGCTAGACAGTCCTTAGGTTTAACATCAAAAAGAATATACTGAATTTCAACAAAACTTACGACTTTTGCTCTATGAAAGACTCATAAAAGGAGGGAAAGAAGCTATTGAGAAAAAAGTATTTGTCAAGTAGCATAATATTTGTCAAAGGACTGTACTCTCAAAACTCACCATTAAAAAGACTATCTTGTTAGGGTAAGAGCAACACAGGGAGAGACATTTCACAAAAAAAAATTAAATGAATAGCAGATACACACATGACAAGATGTCCAAAATCATTAACCATTGAGAAAATATAAATCAGAACCACAGTGAAATATACACTTATGAAAATGGTTGAAATAAAAAATAGGAGGGCCAGAGACTTAGCTCAGTGGGTCTGGCATGTGCCTGGCAAGCATAAGGTCCTGAGTTTCATCCCCAGTACAACATACCACAATGGTGGCTCATGCCTATAATCCCAGCACTCAAAAGGCAGAGGCAGGAAGATAGATGTGAGTTTGAGGCTAACCTGAACTACACAGTGAGTTCAGGGCCAGGCTGAACTACAAAGTGAGACCCTGTTCCAAAGAGATAACATCAAATGTTGACACGATTGTAGTGATTCATTCACATATTACTGATAGCAATGTAGAATGGTACAGCCACTCCAAAAAGCAGTTAACAGTTAAAAAAAAAAAAAGAATTGGGTGGGAGATTTAGCTCAATGGTTCTAGTGCCTGCTTAGCAAGCACAAGGTCCTCAGTCTGACTCCAGGTAACCACATAACAACAGTACCAACTGTGTTGACTCACACCCACCAGCAATCAGTACCACATGACACAGTGCCAGACGTGGTGACTCATGCCTGTAATCCCAGCATTTGGGAGGCACAGGCAGGAGGACTGCTGAGTTCCAGGCTTACCTGGGTTACATTAGTGAGCTCAGGGCTAGCCTGAACGCCAAAGCTAAACCCTGTCTCAAAAAAAAAAAAAAAAAAAAAAAAGTGTGACAAAACCCAGATACTCCTTCTTGGGTATTTGTCCCAATAATGGATAATCTGTCACAACAATCTATGAACAAATGTTTAAAACAGCTTTAGTTGTGGTAGTTGAAAATAGGAAAAATACAAGAGTTTTTCAAATGCTAAATGGCCAAAGGGTAGTATGTGATAGTACAAAATAGTACTCAACAATAAAAAGTAACTATTAATATATACAATAATAATTATCTGGATAAATCTGCAGAAAATTAGGCTGATGAATAAAGCTAGTCCACATTTATATAAAATTCTCAGACTGACAAAAAAATAGAAAACAAACAGATCAGTGTTGCTTGAGTCAAGAAAACAGCAGGGGAAGCCAGAGATTTAGCTTTGTGGCTCTAGTACCTGCCTCATAAACGCAAGGTCACAAATTCGATCCCTGGTACCAAAAAAAAAAAAACCTTTTTCAGAACAAGAAAACAGCAGGGGTGAAATGAAGTAGGCATGGTAGGAGGAAAAAGCAACATGAAGTGTCTATGTGATGATCCTGAATGTAACATCAATATTTTGGTTAGTATTACTACACTACAGTATCATTGGAGGAAAAGGCACATAAGATCTCTGAATTAAATTTCTACAAATATACGTGATCTTAAACTTATGCCAAAATAAAGATTGATTTTACAAAAAGATAAAAGAAACTTCTGAACACAAATTAATCTGAAGAATCTAAATTCCAACAAGATGAGCCTTTCTTAAGAAGGTAGACACTTAGGTAACACTTGATTTTAAGATCATACCTATTTATATGAGCTAAAGATTGGGCCTGTTACCAACTGAGTAACTCTATTAGTATTGAGGGGTTGGCCTAACCAGGTGAAATCCAGATGAGCCCAAAATGCTAACTTACTTGTTTCCACACAGTGGATTGCCTTACTGAGATATTTACAGAATGTACTATACTGTTGAAGGCCGTGGACTGGGCTGAAAAAGCTGTTCAACGTTTCTGCAGTTTCACAATTCATAGGTCACATGTCCTGGTGAAAAGGACCTATGAAAGATCCAGGACTGATAAAATCCTTACAATTTTGAAAAGAGAAGTGATCAAAGTAACTAAGGCAGCAACCTACACTCATATAAACTCAACTCCTAATTCATGAGACTCTCTCCAAATTCTTTTTTTTTTTTTGAGACAGGGTCTTGCTTTGTAGTTCAGTCTGGCCCTGAGCTCACTATGTAGCCCAGGCAAGACTCAAACTCAGCAATCCTCTGCCTCTGCCTCCCGAGTGCTGGGATTACAGGGGTGAGCCACCAAGCCTGGCATCACTCCAAATTCTTAAAAGAACCTTGGTTCCAGTATTAATGTTTCTTTTCTATATTATGATAAGGCACACACACACACACACACACACACACACACACACACACACACACACAACATTTTCAAGATAGGAAAATATTAATTAGAGAAAAGCAATCCAAAGACAATTACAGCAAAATTGGACAACATAGATGTTGGAACAGACTTTAAAATGGCAATTTAAAATATATAAAATGACAGAGGAAAGGATGTAGATGATGGGAGCAATAATTAATTTTAAAAGAAAAGTGAACTCACTAAAGGAGCAAACATTCTAAAAAGTGATAAATATAATAAATTAAAATCTATGACATATCCAAATGATGTATTAGCTTTTTTATTTTGAGGTATTCTTAGATGCTACACAACTATATTCAATATGAAATAACTTCCAAAATACATCAAATGATTCCAATCTTCTGCCAAGTCCCTCATATTTCTGCAAACTGTTGGATATAGCAAAGACTACTAGTTGAAGATAGCACTCTTGCAACCTGACAGAATTCTTAGCAAAGATCTTTAGGAACCAAGACCAATCAAAGTCGACACCAACTTATAATACAATAAAACTTGCTTTCTTTGGTTAAAATGTAGGCTGCCTTAATCAAGAGAATTAATGAATAAATGCAAATTTCCCACTTTCTAACAGAGTAATGGATCAGATAAACTTACAAAGTAGGTAAAGTTGTACCTCTGATTCTCCTGCTCCCAATCTGTTCTATTAAATAAAAACTTCCTGATATGGGCATTATATGATAAATGTAACTTTACATCCTACTCATATACTGAAAAATTAGGACAGTCTACAAAACTATTTATACAGTACAAGAATGTTCGAAGATGTATTCATAACATCCTCAAACTGTAAATTCAAATTTCTTCATACCAGAATAAGAGAGCTATAGTATATTCATAAATGGAATAATACATAGTAATAAAAAGGGACTGATTAAAATTATTACTTTAGCCAGGCGTGGTGGCTCATGCCTGCAATCCCAGCACTCGGGAGGCAGAGGCAGGAGGATTGCTGAGTTTGAGGCTTGGCTGGGCTACATAGTGAGCTGAGGGCCAGACTGAACTACAAAGCAAGACCCTGTCTCAAAAAAAAAATTATTACTTTAATAATTATGAAGAGTACTACAGAGACTAAAACCATAACTATATGTTTATGTTTATGTTTATATAAAGTTCAAAACTAATTTATAGTGAGATAAATTCATAAAAGTGATTACCTTTGAGGGTATACAGTCTTGGAAAAGACAAAAGTGAGGGCCGGAGGGTTGGCTCAGTGGTTCCGGCGCCTGCCTCGCAAGCGCAAGGACCTGAGTTCGATCCCCGGTAACCACATAGAATGCTGGGCGTGGAGACATGCCCACCAACAATCAACACCGCATACCACAATGCCGGATGTGGTGGCTCACACCTGTAATCCCAGCACTCGGGAGGCAGAGACAAGAGGATTGCTGAGTTCTCGGCGGCTTGCCTGGGCACCACAGTGAGCTCAGGGCCAGCCTGAACTACAAGGCGAGACCCTGTCTCCAAAAAGCAAAAAAAAAAAAAAAAAAGACAAAAGTGAGTCTCCCATGGTACTGAAAATATTTTATACCTTTATAAGAGTTGTGATTACAGTAATAAGGTATCAGATTGCATATGTAAATATGTAATTTTAAAGAGGGAAAACAATAATAAAGATGATGATAATAATAACTAGGCTGTGAACCAGAATTCCTGCTAAAGTCATTTATCAAGAAACTCTGGAAATTACTGAAAGATGTCAGTACAGTGCTAAACAGGAATTAACTGCATGCTTTATGGCTAGCATTTTGTCCATATGTTCTTTGGAAACATCCACTTCAAATTAGTCTTTTGCACTACACTAGAATTTCATCTGGATAAGGGTCAGCAGGGCGCAGTGGCTCATGCCTGTAATCCCAGCACTTGGGAGGCAGAGACAGGAGGATTGCTGAGTTTGAGGCTTGCCTGGACTACCTAGTGAGCTCAGGGCCAGCCTGAACTACAAAGCGAGACCCTGTTTCAAAAAAAAAAAAAAAAAAGGGCCAGAGATTTAGCTCAGTGGTTCCAGTGCCTGCCTTGCAAGCGCAAGGTCCTGAGTTCGATCCCGGTAACCACATACATGCTGGGTGTGGTGACTCACGCCCACCAGCAATCAATACCACATACCACAGTGCCAGGTGTGGTGGCTCACGCCTGTAATCCCAGCACTTGGGAGGCAGAGGCAGGAGGACTGCTGAGTTCAAGGCTTGCCTGGGCTCCATATTGAGTTCAGGGCCAGCCTGAACTACAGAGCGAGACCCTGTCTCAAAAAAAAAAAAAAAAAAAAAAAAGA